>CATQJA010001414.1:0-13077 GCA_958295435.1 Mesorhabditis spiculigera
GGGGGCAGTCCGGATTTTGACTACAAGACGCTCCAAATGCCGTTTTTTAAACTCGAAGCCTCTGGAAAAGCTAAGCCAAGCCTAAGCCTAGGCTTAGCTTCATACAAACGAAGTCTCAGCTTAGCTTGAGCCAAGCTAAGCTTTGCTCTAAGCTTAGTCAGAAATGACCCCATTTTGACCACCTAAGGCAATTTAAAGCTCAATTTAAGCTTAGCTTGGGCTTAAGCTTAAGCCTAAGCCTAAGCTAAGCTTAGTTAAAGCTAAGTTAAGCCTAGGCTTAAGCAGAAAACCAAGTAGCCTAAGCAGAGCTTCTCGTAACCCCTTACTACCAATTTCGGACTGCCCCCCCCCTAACTGCATTAGCACCCGGTTTGGGCTGAAATTTTGCTCAAATATGCATTAGACATTGCTAGATAAAGTAAAGAAGAAATTGCATCGAAAGAATGCTTCTCCTTTGAGATATGTTAACTTTAAACCTTCGCCATACGGGGCGCCACCCTCCCCTTTCGCGGCTCCCAGCCCCCAGTCAGGGGGGCGGGTCTAGCTCCCCCAACACAAGCGTCCAGTTTCCCTCTTGGCCAAGTGGTTAGAACGCTGTACTTGGGAGATTTGGCCCCCCGGGTTCGAACCCCACCCGCGACATGCTTTTTGCCGATTGGCCCGAATGCATCGTTATGGTTTTTAGTACGGTTACAAAGCGCCGCAGGCAAATTTTTTTCGAAGCATTGCGTACAAGGGCTCATCTGAATAAATATCCCATGGCTTATTTTACGATTTTAACAACAAGATTGAGGCAAAAAGGGCTAAATTCTCTCTCAGGCTAAAAAGAGTCTTTTCAAAAAAGGGCTTTTGGTTTTCGCAAAAGGAAACCGAAAACCCAAATTTGCTGGCACCTATTCAAAGCGGCTCATCTAGTTTTTAGCCGTTTCGGCGTGCAAATAATTTCTGTATTATGATCTATTTATAAAATTAATCTGTAAACCTGACCTGTAATCTAGGATGGCACCACATTTATTAAGCTTTTAAACAGCCAGCAACTTTTTGTTGTGCCCACATTTTGTGGAACTTTTCAGAGTTTGAAAGGAATTTAGCGCTTTTTGTTGCCACGAGAATTCGTCTCCTTTTGCGAAAACCAAAAGCCCGTTTTTGAAAAGACTCTTTTTTAGCCTGAGAGAGATTAATTAACCGCTTTGAAGCCTTATAACTTTTGCTATACGCCAGCCCCAATAGTTTTTTTAGAACTAGAAATGCAAGAACTCGGTGAGATATGACGATGCCAGTCGAAAAATCGGTGCTTCCGTGTTAGCGGGGAAGCATACTTTTAGTGGGGGGTGCAAGGCGAATTTTTTTAATTAAGCCTATGCCTGCCTAGTAATGAATTAAAATAAAGTTTAGTACGGTTTTTGGCAGTTTCTGATCACGAAAACACTATGAAACTTTATCAGAACATCTTATAATCTTAACTTGTATCCCAAGTTTCTGACCAATTTGCTAATTTTTTTATACGTTTTGGGCGCAAGAACTCAGTGTTTTCTCAGTTTTGTAATTTTTTTGAAAGCGTTTGAATATGTAGCCGTGTTTGTTGTTGAATAAAACCACTGTAAAATGCTATGGAAATTGTTTAACTTTAATTACTACACCCCTAAAACGCCTTCGGAAAAAATTATTCCGTGCTCCCCCGCTAAAAATTCGCTCCCCCGCTAAAAATCCGCTCCCCCCGCTAACAGGAAAGCACCAAAAAATCGAATTTTTAGTTGGTTACCGTAAAGCGTAATTTAGCCTCCGGCCTCCGCCGCAATGTATTCTTTTCAGCGCTGCTGACTATCTGCATCTTTGCAATTATGTTGCGCAAGATTGAGCTAACGCATCCGGACACGCGGGCGAGGTGGTTTGAGTTGAAGCCGAAGACGATTTCGGAATGCAAGAATTTCGCCGAGCGCGTGCACAAACTGGTCAGTTTGTGTCGTTGAGCCGGAGAACGTGTATTGCAGGGCATTCCTGCGCTGCTCGATGAGTATACGCCTGCCGGGATGATACCGGAAACCGATTGCAAGGCATCTACGAAGAACGCTGCGAAGAACCGCTATCAGGCGAGTCAAAATCAGCGCATCTAGGGCAGATTTTCACGCTATTTCGAATTTGCGGTCCATTTTGTTATTAGGTTACGGCTTGTTTTGATACGAAAAAGGTTTTAGACGTTTTAGGCTAGGGCAAAGATAGTCAACTCAAAATTCACAAGTCACGGGGGATTTTTTTCGCGTTTTTAGGGCCGCACGAAAACTAAGACAGGGAAAGGTACTAATGCACTTGGGGGGGCAGTCTGGATTTTGACTACGAGACGCTCCAAATGCCGTTTATCACTCGAAACGAACGAACGAATCCTGACCTTAGCATGAGCCAAGCTAACCCATAAATGACCCCATTTTGACCTCGTCAGTCAATTTGAAGCCGAAGAAAGCTTCGCTTGGGCTTAGTTAAAGCTAAGTTAAGCCTAGGCTTAAGCTGAAAACCAAGTAGCTTAAGCGGGGCGCCTCGTAACCTCTTACTACCAATTTTGGACTGCCCCCCTAACTGCATTAGCACCCAATGAAAACTGTAGCGACTCTTCTGGATGTCCCAATTTTGTATAATCGGAAACAGACGAAATTCAAGAGAATTGGCAAAATGACCAATTATTAAGTGATCAGAGCGGCCAGTGCTGAAAAAAGACGAAGAGACCCCGTTTGGTTATCAAGAAGCTTTGCAGAACTACCCGGCGCCAGACAAGACCCGGTTTCAACTTGACCAGGACCCCGACCGTTACTTCAATGCCGTCGTGTTCCGAATGAAACGTGGGGGTGATGCGGGACGCTTATGAGAAAAGTTTAGACTCTGACGTCGAATGGGTGCTGACCCAGGCGCCGATTCCTGGAACATGCGAAGACTTTTGGACGATGATGAAGGCATTGGTAGGTAGCTGTCAAAAACTGTCCCCTCGGGAAATCGTTTGGCGTTCGAAAACCACAGACCCAAATTTCATGAAATTTCGCATCTAGTTCAATTCGGATACGGAGAATCCAATGGCGACCTCGAAATCGGCTACAAATCTGATTGTTGACCTAGTCCTATTACCTTATATAATTTTGGCGTGTATCTTTGTGTGTGTGTGTGGATGTCAGTTTCGAGCCCCGATTTGAGGGCCTTCCCGTGGATAAAATGCCCTAATTCTCCGTCAGCCGGGGGAATCGACCCTTCTGTTTCCGATGGCGTCCTCAGAATTTCGATAAAATACAGGTTTACAAAGTAAAAGCCGGTTTTATTGATTTTTGGGGGTCCGGGAGGGCTAATTTGCATAATGTGAAAAAATAGAAATGTCCTCATTCTTGCGAGTAGCACGCGCGCGTGTGGTCGGTGGGGGTCCGCAGGACCCGAGCTATCGCAAAGTCATTTGTCATGCAGAGGCCGCAATCCAGCGCCCAAGGCCCCCCAAGTCAAATTTGTCATGCTTTTAAGCACAAGCCGAATTTTCAGTATGATCGCTACGAACTGAAAATCATGCTGATGGCTCTCAATGCGTTCGATCCGGTGATCGAGGGAGATAACTATCTTCCTCATGACGAGAGCCGCGTGGCCGCCCGCACAAAGAACGATCTTCCGTTTTGCACCTTCGGCGAATGGTGCCCGACCGCCCAGACGGTGAAGCTGTTTACTTGCAACAGGGATATTTGCGCAATGCAGAAAGTCTTTCGAAAGTAGAAAAGTCCGGCTGGAAAATTTCGAGAATTTCGGTTCCGGTGAAAATCGAAGTGCAATGGGTGGTCCCCGAGATTCGGGATGTGACCAAGTGGGTCTTGGGCAATGAAAAGACAAAGCTTCAGCCTTTTCCAAGTCTAAGCTAAGCAGAAATCAAAAAAAAATGCCAAAAATGGCCGGAAATTGACCATCAAAATGGGTATTATCGTTCCACCCTTGCCGCTTTTCAGATAGACGGTTATGAAGGCGTCTCCCGGATTCCGATTGCGAACCTGCCAGCGGCAGGGCACGCTCAGTTGGTGGAGGGGATGAGATCCAGAGACTTGGAGAATTACATCAACGTTGTTGCCATTAAAAAGGACGACCTTGCCGGCGACTTGGGCATGCGAAACGAGAGACGTCGGTTCATTTTGAATGCTTTCCACGCTTCTGTAATCAGCTAGGCTTCGGGCCATCCCTCATATTCTACACCAGTGGGATGTATTTTTATGTATTATTTCGGGATTTTTGCAACAGCGCATCGGAAAATATACTAACAGTTTGTGTTTTAGCTCTAAATATTGTAATATAAATAGTTTATGGCAAAATCAAAAATAAGCTTTGAAAATCGGGCTGAGCGATTTTTTCGGCATTCCCGCTATTTTTTCGACATTTAAAAAAAGCCATTAGATAGAGCATCAAAAAATATCCTAAGATTTTTAATTTTAGTTCAAAACCAGGGTTGAAAAGCCGCTTCGCGACTTTTCAACCCTGGCCTCTCTGCGGGGCCCTTTGATACACGGGGACTGCATATTATAATTTGCATTAATATTACGAATTACGTTAGGGAAAGGCACCACAGGAATTACTTGAGCAACCGACTCGGAACCCGGCCAAGCCCAGAATGAGCCGAATTAATAGCCGTATGCAAATTAGTCTATTTCCATATGTTTTTAAATCGCTAAAATAAGGTATAAAACGTCATTTTAGTAAAAATTTGATACGCGCGCAGTAATCTACGCCCTCGATTACCCCTAACCACTTTATTTCTGAACCATAAAATCCTCTTCCCTTCGAGTTATGGCTGGAACCCGGGTTTTTATGCAAAGTGTCCACACACACACACAGAAACTATTTTTTTATATATAGTAGGATAATGTAATATAAAATAGTTATGATAAACAAATATTAAACTTGTTTCCAAAGGGGACATAGCAAAGGAAGTTTTCGACATTTTCGGGTTTTTACAAAGTTTCTTTAGTTCCCTTCGGTAGAGCATAGAAAAATTTACCAAGAGTTTTGTTTGTAGAAAAAAAACGCAAAAAAGGTTAGGTCGGCTCCAACAGTCCGTCCCCCCCCCCGCGTAGCGGACATATACCGGTATTGCACTTGGTTCACCGCTAAAAAGCGTCCCCCAGTTACGGGATCAAAGCCGAATATTATAGGCGCTCCCGAATACCTGGGTGAGCGCGAGGTTAAGAATCTGCTCTATTGCCGCGCTCTCCTTCGGATGATGTGGAAGGACCCATGGGTAAACCTTTTGCCTACAACGTTCACCCATGCATTTGGCGGTTGTCTGTGACTGGTGCTCTTTACAGGGTCGTAACCACCTCCAAGTCGTCCAGTGCGCCTCGGGAGTGGGCGTTTCGGCCGTGTACGTCATGGTGCACGTCAGCATTGAACGTCTCTTGTATGGATGGCCAGTTTCGGTATAGTTACCAATTCTCTCATGTGAATGATGGCTTCGTGCAGATCCCCGAACTGCTCAAAGAAATTCGCGAGCACAGCCCATTGGCCATCTGCAACAAGGAACACTACATCACCGTCTACGCGTGTGTGCTGCTGTTTATCCAGGTATGCGTGACTCATGCTAAGGGAAAAATAAACCGATTTTCCTCCGTGAGATCGGAAAAGTGGTTCGTGAGACTTCGCGCGGGGAACGATAGGAACAAATTGAGCGAGCCGACATTTTGGTCAAGTCTGGTCGAACAATCAAATTTTAGACCTAAAATTAAATTTTCATGAAGATTTACGAAGCCGTTTTGTGCTCAGAAACAGTTGAAAAGTCCGCTTTCTATAAAAAATCCAGGTTCACGCCGAAAAAAATTTGGGCTGAAGTCCAGATACCCCCAGCCGGTCCCCGCCTACCGTATCTCGGCTCCCTGTTCATCTACAGGTGTGTGAAGTATACCAAAATATTCGCCAGAGCAAGACTGAACATTTTGGTATACCTCACACACCCTAGATGAACAGGGAGCTGAGATACTAAAGTTGGGGCGGGGGTATCTGAGTCTTACCAAAATTTGTTTCCTCCGGGAATCCCCTCCTGGGAATACTCAGGGACGGAAAAAGTCATTGATGCCGACGGCATGGTCAATCGGTTACGCGCGGAAAAGAAAATGTCTCTGCGCCTCTCCCCTGGGCGCTCTCTCGCCTGTTGGCTACTTGCCAATTTGTTGGTGGTGCCTTCAAACAAGCGACACCCTGTATTTGCCCGGACCGCGCAAATTTCCCAACCCTACGCGCGGAATTCTCTGACCTCTCTAAATGTGGCTACGGGCCAACAGCTCGTGAAACATTGGGCGACGAATGATATTTACGATTAAGGCCTATTTGCCCGATACGTGCCCGCACGAGGTCAGTCACGCGCTGAGCCAGATTTTCGAGTACAACAAGCTCTACCCATAGTGACATCGTCAACCAGCAGCCAGGTTCGCTTGAATGTCGCTGTTCTTCTAGAATCTGGGATGTAGATTATGTTCTAAATTAACAACCACCCGTACATATTTTCAGAGCGCCTCGCTTCGGACAACATCGTCGACGTTCCCGCGTTGGTGATGTTGCGCCCGTCGCCGAGTTATTTCTACGTCTCCCGCTTCTTCGAATGAAGCTATTTCCCCGCATTGTATCGCATTATTGTGTTCTCTCTTTGTATGTGGAGTAACCGAATAAAGCGACAGAAAAATAAGTTAACCAAGGTTTTGGCTCACATGGATACTGTTGATAGGGGAATAATGATGATCGTTTCTCTAATACATGGCGAAGCGCGAAAATGGCGGGAACATAAATGTATCGCGTACTTAAAACAGTTTTCCGGATTTCCAAGAACTGGCCGATTGGGCGCTTGATGTGACGAGAATAGAAAGATGCGCAAAAAAATTCTGCATGGAGCCATGTATTTTGTGTGAAGCGCCTGATCGGCCAGTTTTCGTCATCAAGGTTTTATTGCGCGCAAAATAGCCCAAAAAAGCTAAAAAGTCGAAACAAGCCTATTTTTAAAATTGAAGTAAACAAAGAACAGGCGTCATTTAGGTCGTTTTATGCAATAAAGCAGTCTTGTTAAAGTTTTGTTCGAGTTTTTGCTTTGACCCTTGATACTTTGGTTCCCATACGGCATTGTGCCACGTGATCCCTGCGAATTTACGATTCATATTGCCTAGCGGCCGCGACTAGATCCCGGAAGAAGCTTCACCGACGCCCGAGGCAAAAGCGCTATGCTCATCATCGGGCCCACTTTTTAGAGCCTCCAGCCTAAATCTCACGGACGTGCTTCCGTCAAAAATTATCACGTTTCACGCCCGAGCGTACCAAAAAGAAACTATCTAGGCACGAAACTATCCTTCCTCTCGGCTCTTTGTCATATTTCACACCTCACAAAGCGGCATCATCCCCCTGAGAATGCACTTTATTAAATCCTGTTTTGTTTTCATTTTCACCCCCCCCCCTGGCCCCGTTACGCCACGTTTGTCAGCAGAATTTGCAATTTAAAAAATTTTAAACATCAGGTACCAAAGGTTTTGTTTTGAGAAAAACTAACCGACTATAGCCGGTTCAAGCGTCTGCGATTTCCATACCTGCTTTGATTCCAAATTTGTTTCCAGACTTGGTGCGCTTTCGGTTCTGGTTCGTTAGAGGGGGGGGGGTGTTTATTGTCGCAGATTTTTCAATATTCGCGATTTTTCGGGGCCATATCCACGGGATTTTCGATTTTCGATATTTTTCGGCATTTTGTTACCGCTCTTGGATACTGCCTAAAAATGCACTAGACTTTCATTTACAGGTCAAATCTAAGGAGAAACTAGCGAGAAAAATCCCCCCCCCCGCTAACGAACCAGAACCGCGCTTTCTGGAGACATTTATGACTTATGCTGGTCTGGGGATCCGGTTGTCCAATCCAAAAAGGCTTATCGTCTACTTACCTGGGCGGCTTATCCATATGCGGTTAATGCCGATGACGTCTGCGGGAAATGGCATAATCTTCCGGATCCCAAAATGTCGCCTGCCCCCATCCGTCGATTTAGATGAAGCCGACTTGGGTTTGCTGGATATTCTTACTACTCGTGGGGCACGGCTTCGGCAGGTTTTTGCAGGAAGAGACTTCACTGAGGTACGAGTTTAGTGAGCTAGAAATTTTAACCATTAGTTTTAGTAACTTGGCGATGCCTGCCATGGCCAAGCGCCTCGATCGGAACTGCTTTTTTTCGCCGGTTCAGTGTGATTTGAGGTAGGGTGCAGAATATCTGTGACAGGCGACGACGCACTCCTTTAGACAATACGTGCCTCTGAAGTTGCGGGCAAGGAAACGGATTCGTGAATGATTACTGTTAGCATATTGTTTGAAATAAATTGTGAATAAGAAGATGTGTGTCGTCACCTCCCCTTAGACTAGAAATTGAAAATTCCCGCGTACCCCAAAATTAGCTTTTTTTGGTTCATTCGCCTTATCGGGGGGAACCAATTTTTTATAAGAACCCAATTTTTCTAGCTTCAATCAAGCAGTTTTCTAAACAGTTTTTACTATGCGAAAACGCAAAAACTGACACATTTTGATTAAAAAAATACAAAAAATAGTGATTTTTGACCAAAATGACCAATTTTCACTTAAAAATTTTCAAAGTTTTATCGATTGTTTTTTCACTGAAAATGTAGTTAAATTTGACTAAAAGCACTATTAAATCACTTCCCATGACTTTACTAGACATTTCTGGTCTTATAGAACAAAAAGTTGGTCACCCCGATAACGCGAAAGAACCATTTTTCCTGTGTCCGTATCCCTTTAAAATGGCTACCCGAAGGCCCAGAGTGCAGAACAAGATTTTTTTCGCTCCGGTTCCAACTCCTCCAGGCTCATTGAAACGTTGGCAAGCAAAAGCGCCCTAAAAATAATCCCTTTTATCGCCCCGAGGGTACGAACCACCCTCTCCATCGCGCTTCCGTCGCCCCGGGGGCTGCTGACTAATCATTGGCGATTTTCGGCGGCATCGCAAATCAATAGCCCTGGTGCATAATCACGGTCTCGCTGGGGCGGGCGACGGGGTCCGCGGGCTGTACAATTTGCGAGCCGAGACGATCCGCTCGCACAATCCGACACACCGCTCGTCGATTTCTCCGATTATTGAGGGTTGGCTGGGAAAGTGGCGATAGCGGGGATTGTTTTCAAATTGAACAGAACCATCTGTTTTCTCTCGCCGAAACCGCTGATCGCCTCCACCCTGCGGATTTTCTCTTGACCTTCTATACCCCCCCCCGCGGGTTATTATTCGAATCGGTATGGGCCCTAAGCCTAATGGAGGGGCCCATACCACCTTTCAGCGACTTATCCCCCTACACCCTCGCCATTTGCACTAAAACCCCGCGGTTTTATAGTCCGAAAACCGGCAGCTTGCAAGATGTATTCATCATAACTACTAGACTTTCGCAAAGAATTCTAACGCTAAGATTTCCAACGATTTTTCTGTAACTACCGCTATTTCATAGTCTAACGGTTTATAGACATAGTCGATAGCCAAAAAAAATCAAAAACAATCAGTTCAAAGGCGTACGTTCCTTCAAAGTTTCAAAGCCACACCTGTACGGCGTAGCGCCGCGTACTCTAGACCTCTAGAGTCTAGACGACTAAACAGCGCCTTCAAAACATTGAATTGTGTCATCTTGGCACGCCAAGAGACAAACTAGCTCAATTTCCAATCCACAATAAACCTCCATCAATTCGATAATTCACGTAAACGCTCGCTCTAATTCCACCTCGATCCAATCGACAGCCGGCGGTGAGTAGGGGGTCGGGGGGAGTAAACTGGTACTCGGCCACCCTTGACCCAGTTCCTTTCAACGCCGCGCCCTCCGCCTCAATCTGTGAGTTGCTGGTGTTGCTCGGTGCTAATCATCCCAAGCTGCTTGGGCGCGATATAAAAAACACCGGCGGGGGCCAGCTTTTAGCTGCCGACCCGTGTGTTCCAACGCTTATCGCTGTCCCGGCCGGTCAGCTGGCTGGCTACTCGTTCTCAAGGTCAACGCCGTTATATAGTTGCAATTTTGCCCTTAACGGAACAGTAGTCCTTAAATAAATAAAAAAATCCGGTACTGTACTGTTAGCGGGGGAAGGGGCGGGATTTTTTGCAGAGGGGAGCTCATTTTTGTTTTTCCGTTTTATTTATTTTTACATTTTTCACCAAAAAGTTTAAAAATTTCGAAAAATGTCCTCATTTGATGAGTTTTTATATGTCTAAAAAAACTATAAAAATGGATTGTACTTTGTATAGGGCCGTACGGGATTACTTGAAAAAATGTGGTTTCGAACGCCCTCACTAATTGCCTTCGAGACACTAAATGTTGCAAGTTTTTAAGCTGCCACGCTAAACCTAACTCCAGTCGCATCCGAGCTTTCATTCAAATTTCACCCCCATCTGCCCACTACCGTTCCCAGCGCCAACTAGCCATTTTCACCAACAGCTCCACCACCCCAGCGCTCACATCCAAATTTTGCTAGTCTGGGAGAACACGAATAGCCCCCCTAAGAATTGGTGGACGATGGGACGGGGCGGAGGTTGGGATGAAAAGAAGCATTTCATGCTCGGTCGGCCCCATCCCTCGACCACCCGGCATCCCAACCAACCGCCCCGACCGCCGCCGAGCTGGGACTGGCTTTTCCTCCTCCTCATCTCCATTTCTCCCACACATTTACAGTGTGCCCCCGCTGATGAGGTGCCGTTCGTATTGTCCTTGCGCCACCGAATGAATGACTGGGAAAAATTGAGCACTTTTGGTGCGTGTTGATAGCCAATTACCCTTGATGGATTCGGGGCTCGGTCGAAATATGGAACAGCAGCCCCTGTCAACAGTTCAAATGCTAAAAACCCATAAAAACAATTTCAGCAATTTTCTCAAGAGTTGCTTCTGTCGCTTCTTTCAAATTTCTTCCCAGCCACCCTATGCTCTTTCAGTAAATAGCGCCAGTGAATATCCGAATTAGGCCCCTAGGGCGACAGGCTGCGCTAGCGTGTGCTGGCGACACTCAATTTCAGTGGCGGCCTCGCCGGCTCTGTTTTGGCCAAGATTGCGGGCCCAGATTGCTCGTGGAAGGCGGCAAACGGACTGAAGGGACAGAACCACCAACACATCGTTCCTCCCCATTGTGACAATGGATTGCGGCCCGGACTCAGATGTTTCGAGCCGATTTGATTGGGCGAACAACGCCTGGGGGCTAACGGCCTCGAGGCGAGCGTTATGCCCCGGCTTAGCCATAAGCCGACTCCTACCGCATAACCGCGTATTCTAAAGGCAAAAACTAAGCACATACATCATCCACGGCACCTTCCAGCCAGCCGTCATGCTACCACCTCGAAATCTCAACTCTCCTTGCGCTTTTGCGCACGCGGTTCCGCGTCGGCCAGGCGGGCCGGCACGCACACAATGCGTGTTTGCCGGCCGCTTTGTGCCCATCCCAGCTGCCCGTGCACAGGTGTCCGTTTTTCATTTCAACTCCCGATTCCTTGCAAAACGCGGCCAGCCATTCAGAAATGCTACAGGCGTTTTCCTCGTGCTTGACTACTTTTCTGTATCCGCGCACTGCGTTTGGCCGGCGAACTAAAGGCTCTAAATAGCCGGAGCCGATTAGAAAAATCAAATGCTTTTAGCGGCGGCCTGTTGACCTCGTTCCCTGTTTATGAATCCACAGAACAAACAATAAGCGGCTTCGAGAAAGAATTATAGCTCTAAACATGTCAGCCAGCTTCACAAAAAGACAGAAAATAAGAATCAACAAGAAGGATTTCCCGTCCGATACGCTCCGATCAACGCCATTCGTCGTTTGGACTGTTCGGAACGGAGGGTCCTTTATTTTTCACTTTTTTATCACTGTTTGTCTCCGTCCCATCTCAATCATCTGTTCACCTCCTTTCCAAATTCTCATCATTTTGCACACTTCAGTGCAAGAGCCCATTGCTCTATGGGGGCGCGGAGGAAATTTTCCAGTTGATAGCCTTGACGGGAAATGATCAAAACGCCTGCCGGGCAGCTAGTCGACGATGGCAATTGTATGCGAGGAGAACATGACCGGTGGGCGCAAAAACCGGTGATGGAACGGAGAGAACACGCACAGACACGCGTTCAGTCACTACACACTGTCATGACGGCGTTCCCCGCGGCCATCATACGCGCATCCACGCACTTTTATTGGCCCCGGATCCGGGTCATGGTAGCCAGGGATTTGGAATCCGGTAATCCAAACGTTCCTTTTTTAGTTATTTTGCCATTCGATGGATTGGCATGACTAAGACCTTATTTTTCGCTCATTTGGCTCTCAGCCCCTATTGTAGCACTTTCCCGCGCGCGAGCAGAAGGCCTGAGGACCAATAAGGGTCATCGTTGCTTCCCGACGCCTGCCAGCTGCCCAAAATGAGCCGCAGGGGCCCTTGCTGAGGGGCGCTCAATGTGAAATTCAAATCCCGGGGGGAGGGCGGCTGGGTGTTGCCGAGGGAGGGCAGATGTCGGTCCTCCATGCTTCTAAATGCACCATCTTGGCTCGTTCGCTCCGGATATCGGTTCAGGATTGGAATTACCCATTACCACGGGCGGGTTTTTAGCCCTCGGACGTAACGAGTCACGAACGCGTCACACCACTTTACACCGCGTAATTGATTGCCCAAACCCAGTTTTTTAGTGACAATAAGTGAAAATAATCTTGTAAAGGTTATCCTAACTCTAGAAACAAAATAAAGATAGTTGTAAAACAGATATGGAGGTGAAAGGGGCATCTTCTTGTGTGTTTCGATCAGATTGACGATTTTGCTGGTTCACCACACATGACTAACGAGTAAGAATCCTTATACAATACTGATTCAATCATGAGCCGACTGCCATTATAAGTAAGTGTTACGCCATGCACTTTGCTTGTTGACCCTCTACAAAACCAGCCGAGCTTCGTCGAGAGCATTTAAACGATGAGGATGAAACCTAATGATGCGACGCTCGAGCATGCACAAAAGGCTGGTGATGATAGGGACATTGTAAAGCGCTTGTCTGATTTGCTTTTCACCGCTACCATTGCTCCTTCGACTTCAGCCCATTTAGCCTCTTCTAAAGTCTTAG
>CATQJA010001415.1:0-32970 GCA_958295435.1 Mesorhabditis spiculigera
ACCAGATGGTTACAGTCGCTTCGCGACTGCAACCAACCTGGCCTTCGGGCTACCCTACATGTCTCACTCCACCACATCCTTTCCCACCTCCATCAATGCCCCCATAGCCGAAATCCCCTTCAAAAACTACCTAAATACCTTCATGATGGCTTCAGATACCCCCCATGGCTGAAATCCCCCTTCAAAAACTACCTAAATACCTTCCCGATGGCTTTAGAGCTTTAAATAATTTAAATAATGAATTAACATAATTAAAAGTATTAAAAAGTATTAAAGTAACTTAAAAAGCTATTTGGGCGGGGAAAGGGCCTGGGGAAGAGGGCGAAGAGGAAGGGGCGTGGCCTCCCGGGAGAGGGGCCCCCACTCGTTTTATTAAGGCGCCACTTTCAAAGTTAATTTTAATAATTTAAACTACAACTTTTTCATATTTTTTTTATCAGTTTGGGGGTTTCTGACCACGCTCTATCCGAATCCGAAGAGAGCTAAGCTCTAGCTCCTTTCCCCTTCGAGTTGAATTCGGCTTCAGACAGACGGACGGACGGACGGACGGAGACCACAACAAAATTATTATAGTTGATGATTTCAGTGCAAACCACGTTCTTTTTTTCCTGCTCACCCTGTATACCTAAAAACTGTCTAAAATTCTATAAAAATGGTTAGGGTCGTACAGGGTTACTGGGAAAAATTTGTTTGCCGCGCTAACGGGGCTAATTCGAAAATTGTATCAACCAAATTGTATCAAAAGCGACAATAAACTACCGTGATTGCTCCAAGTTTGTGTGGCAGCTTCCTAGCTTCCAGTATCTGTCGGGCCACACACGCGAACGGTGTAAGCATATTGGCGCACTAAATTTGATTTTCCGAATCTATTGTCTATCGCAATTCCCACATCGGCACGTTTGACACGCGCAGAGGCCTTGATCGAGATGCCCCCAATCGCATCCGTCACGTTGTCGAGGGGTCCGTAGGCGGCTTCTGGTTGGACGGTAGCATTTCCGGGAGGCCTGCAATCGATCATGTGAGGGTACCGTTCAGATAGGCAGGGGTAATTCCAACAGTGCCGAGGGAGAGCGGTGAAACGCACGCCTTGCTGTCGATGATGTGTTCAGACGAGCCGAAAGTTGAGGACGGCGATGCGTGGAGAAGGCTGAAGAGCAGCCACACGATCACCAGACCATCGCCGTTGTTGCCTCGACGACCGAACATCAGGTGGATGGAGCTTAGTAAATGCAACAACTCCCCATTTCGGTTATGGTTGGGTGTGCAAATTTCACGCATTTCCGGCGTAAAAATGCAAATTTAGCATTTCAGCTACGAACGACCTTCTATTCTACAGGGTGTCCCAAAAAAAAACCCCTCGGCATTTGGCCGTCTTCCATCCAATCGGGACCAAATTTTTACCAGTGACGGGTACCCATAAAAACTATGTGCAGCCGAATTTTCTAAGCAAAATATTGTAAAACAAAAAAGATATATCAAAATTAAGGTTTATTTTGCAGATTTCACTAGGATTTTGACGGATTTCGGCCTCGAAATGTTTAGCAAAAATGAAGAGGGCGCTCTTTTCTACCTGTAGAAATTTTTTGATTTACGAGAATTACGTTTAAATTGGGCCTTTTGATCACTTTTTATTATCGAAACCAGCGCCCAAAAGCCGCTTCGCGGGCCTTGGGCGCTGGAATGCGGCCTTTGCATGAAAAGTTTGACTTTCTGACAGCTCGGGTCCTGCGGACCTCCCAACTCCCGACCACACGCGCGAGTGCAACTGGCAAGAATGAGGAAATTTGTATTTTTTCGCATTATGCAAATTAGCTCTCCGGTACCCCCAAAAATGAATAAAACCGGCTTTAACTTTGTAAACTTGTATTTTATCGAAATTCTGAAAACGTCATCGGAAACAGAAGGGTCGATTCCCCCGGGTTACGAAGAACTGGGGCATTTTATGCACGGGAAGGCCCTCAAATCGGGCCTCGAAAGTGACATCCACACACACACACACACACACACAGTTACACGCCAAAATTATATAAGGTAGGATTGCCAGAAACTGACCGTGAAATGATCATTTTTTTGGAAAATTACTCAAAATCCGCATGCTAATTGCGAAAACATAGCCAAAAACGAGTACCAGCGTTTTCCAAAAATCAGTTTTTTAGCGATAACTTTTTGGTTTTACAATATTTTGCTTAGAAAATTCGGCTGCATATAGTTTTTATGGGTCCCCATCACTGGCAAAAATTAGGCCCCCGGCCGATAGAAGACGGCCAAATGCCGAGGGGGGGTTTTTTTTTTGGGACACCCTGTAGTTTTTGGGAGGGGCCGTGTACTCCCTATGGATGTAGGGACCGCGCGCACTGCCTGCCCATGCCGTGCGAGGCAATTTCCCTGCTTTTCGGCGTGGGGCGCCTCTCACTCCCCCTCCAGCTGGTAGCTGTGGCTGACTGGTATGTGTCCGCGCCTCCCGAGCGGGGGGCGGGGTTCGACCCCCGGCCGCGGCAAAAATCTTTGGTTTTTTCCAAAAAAAACGTCCCAGAACGTGCGGTTTAAAGGGCTTTTCAAAAAATTTTGAGCTTTTCCTCGATAGAGCCCAACCCATAGAACCGCTTCGCGGCTTTTCAACCCCGGCCCCATATACGACCTATCAAAGGGTTGACTTTGCATTATTCTTACCCAAAAACCGATCATCAAAATATGACAACCCGCCCTCCTTCCCTTTTTAATTATAATTTTAAATAGCGAGAACAACTTAACACAATAAAACAAAACAACAAAACAAAATAACAACAAAACCTGTTCATTTTGCCTCGCTAGCGACACAAAACGCGCAAAGCCAGTTTTGCAATTTTCCATCGCTGTCGCGAATGCTGGATTTGAATGGAGAAACTTGGGGCTCCGGGACGCTGCCCAATTTGCAAGTATTTACGCAGGTAAAGGAACCCGTAACGCGACACACTCATTTTCGTCTCAACCCAGACGTCCAATCTGATGTTCGGCGACGCGTCGTCAACACAGCGCCTATTGCTGATGCTGATCTTCATCGGATCCCTCGCATTCATCACCACCGTCGGTGCCGTCCCTCAGGAGTACGGTCCAGCTTAATGCCATTTTGATAATTAGTCGTTATAAAAAATATTTTCGTAATTTTGCTTACATTTTTGAACAAACAAAGTTTCGAAAACGTTAATAATTTTTATATTTTTTTACATCTAAAAGCTATGTAAAAGGTTATAAAAATAGTTGGTATTTTTTTAGTTATAGGGCCGTAGTGAATCACAGGGGGAAATTCGTCAGCGCTAAAATCCCCCCGCTAAGAGACCAGAACCCAATTTTTGGCGTCAGAGATTCGACCATGGCGAACATTTTGAGTTTTTGAGCTGGACTTCAGCCCCCCTTGCGAACCTCCCGGTTTTCAGGCCGTCGTCGGCGCCCGGAGATCCGCCAGCACCCGCTGGCCCGCCCGACGTCGGTTTCTTACGAATTAACCGTGTTTGTTTTTGCAGTGCCAGCCAAACATTCCATTTGCCTGTTATGCATCCGAAGCCCTTCAAGCCCAAGGCGCCTACACGTTGCTCGTCAAAATTAGGCCGCTGCTGCTCTTAGAGGTTTGAAAGAACGGTGATTAGCACACTTCGCCCGATCAGACTCCTGTTTCGCGTTCCCTAGTGAGACCCTGGTTAGAAATCAATGTATCTTTTATCAAACGGCGAGACACCCATTTGCTGGAATATTCCATTTAGTACGCTCAAAACTCACCAAAAATGTACCCGAAAAATGCATAAGGAAAAAAATTTTGAATTTTGTAGCATGGGAACACATCTAGAAGACCAGCTGAAGCGATTGCAAAAAAAAGCAAAAGAACCATAAGAACTGTAAGAACCAAAAGCAGAACTAAATCTCTGAAAAAGGGGTTTTAGGGCTAGATTCTCGGAAGCACCAAAAAGGGTATAACCTCCGTTCATCATAGTGTCCACCCTGCAAGCAGAAGTGCGAGCTGGGTGCGTCTCTGGGAATCGATGACGCGACCGGACGCTGGACGATTGACTGCGATCCGAGAGAGCTGTTCTGCCAGGAAGGTGCGCGCTTTGGCTTAAGTGCAGTTTACCCCCCCCCCCCCAGCCCTAACTTTTCAGCCATACGTCCTATTAGTGCGCTGAGTATCTCAAAATGTTCGCCGTGGTCGAATTACGGCTACGGTTTACTTTACCCCCCCCCAGCCGGAAGTTTTTGGCTATAACTTTTTTATTTTACATTATTGTAGGCTCAATTTAAAACTCTTAGTATATTTTTCGACGCTCTATCGAATGGCGTAGCAAAAATCCCGACAAAATAAGCGAAAATACCGACAACTTTGAGACCCTTCGGATGTGGGGGGAGGGGGGGGTAAAGTAAATTCTTACCCGAATTACTATAAAAAAGTTGTTTTCTTGCGGCAAAAATTGCTAAAAAATTTTTTACAAGATTTTGAAGTTGAAAAGATCAGGCCGCTATGTCTCGATGTACTAGGAGTCTAAAACTCAAATATTTTTATTTTCCGCCATTTTTTTCTACTCAAACGTACTGTAGGCTTATTCTCCAGAGCAAGAGCTAAAACTTCAGCGCAAAAACTCGTGTTTTCTAAAGTTTAAACATTTTTTCAAACGTTTGTCTAGGTATTTATGTTTGTTGTTTGATAAAAACCGAGTAAAATGCTATGGAAATTTTCTAAATAATTACTTCAACCCTAAACCGCCTTCACGAAAAAAATCATGCCTGCTCCCTCGTTAAAAAATTGCTCCCCCGCGACCACGGAAGCACCGAAATTTTTAGCGCATTGGGATCGCAAGCTAAAACTCTATAAGCTTAGCAATTTTGAAGTCGAAACTCGATGGTAAGTTGGAAGGCATCCCTAGTTAGATGCTACGATTTTCAATTTCCATGCCTGACTGACTTTTTGTTCAAATCTCCACTCAAATTCATTTGATTTGAGTTCGTCGACCCTGAATACAAATAAAACCGATTTGATTTGAAGTATTACTGATTTGCATAAAATTTGCAGGAGATTCTACGGATCCGAAGTGCATCAGGATCGCCACTTTCGCCGCGCCGGGCACAAAACACGGTCCAGCGAGAAGTGTGCCCGACAACTTTGGAATTTTCAGAGAACGAGATGTTCTTCCCGCACAATGTCTGCACCCGACAGATGATCCGCGAAAAGAAATGCCCCAAAACGTCAGTTCTGTGTCGTCGGCGCACGGTTCCCTTTAGTTTAACGGCCCAGATCGAGTACAAGCCGCCGAAGTTAGGGTTGGAATATGTAGTGCAATGCGACGCTGGCTTCACCGTCCCTGGGTGAGTTGCTAGAATTTTTCCTACCGTAATCCCCTTCTTCAGTATCCTGAACGGGTATCCGCGCAGCCCAAATACCATCCCATGCATCCCGAGTCTCCATCAGTACGCTGGCCTAGGCAAAGCCGATTTGATTGACGGACGTTCGATGTTCGAAGCGGAGGACATTCGCCCATCGAATCCGACCGCCGCGGAACAATGGAAGAGCTACAAGGTACTGCCTATCATAGGTTCTCGAGCAACTGCCAACCATGGTTGTGGGCAGGCGCGTAGAAGGGGGGGGGGGGCAGCGGGGGCAGGCTGCCCCCCCCCGAAATCCGGCGGGCCCGAAAAAAACATAAGGGTCCCCCCGGTTCTGTTCTATTTCGCGTGGGGGAAAAAACTGTGCGGGGGGGAAATATGATTCGCGGAACCTTCCATCTTTTCGCTATTTTCTCGGGATTTTTGCAACGCCATTCGATAGAGCATCAAAAAATATACTAAGAGTTTTTGTTTTAGCTAAAAATATTGTAATATAAAAAAGTTATAGCAAAAACAAAAAAAACTATTGAAACTGGTTCCGCAATGTTAGTTTTCGGCATTTTCGCCAGTTTTTCGATACTTTGAACCCGTCGTTCGACAGAGCATCAAAAATATACTGAGAGTTTTAATTTCATCTTAAAATATTGTTTTATAAAATAGCTATAGCAAAAACAAGGTTTATTCGGTGTTTCCACATGGGATCGTGGAGTCGAAAGCTAGTTTTCGACATTTTCGATAACTTTCAAAAATTTCTTTAATGCCATTCGATAGAGCGTGAAGAAATATACTAAGAGTTTTAATTACAATTCAAAATATCATCATATAAATGAGTTATAAAAAACGAAGAAAATTTCCCCCCCCGCACAGTTTTTTCCCCCACGCGAAATAGAACAGAACCGTCCCCCCTTATGATTTTTTTCAACTTGAAACTTTTTCGCCTGCGGCGCTGTTTTTCTTACTTTTTCTTCATTTTTTTTTGCCTGCGGCGCTGCTATTTTAGCGAAATTTTTCGCCTGCGGCGCTCAAATTGCGAAAATTTTTTCTTGCTGCCCCCCCCCCGAAACTTGGGGTCAGCTACGCCCCTGGTTGTGGGTAATTTTTTCCACCCCAGCCGGCCACTATCTATGACATCTCGGGTCTCAATAGCGCTACAGAGCCCTGGATCCTTATCCCAATATTGTTACAGTGGTGCACGCCGCAACAGCTCGGAAAAGAAGACTGTCTTCCACCACCGCTTAAAGACCATGAGTAAGCAAATTGACTTGTAGCGCTAACTTACGCCACCAATTTCAGGTACTTCATCGCGGACGACTTTGTGGACAAGGACATATTCCTGCCGGCCCCAGACCCGTCGAAGTTTGTGGATTGGTGCCATTATACGGACCACCACTTTGCCGACAAGACATGTATCCCGCTCGACATCCGTGAGGGGGACAAGTTTGTCAAGGGTTTCCGATCGCAGGTGGAACAGTTTCTGGTGAAATTCATTTTTTTAGGCACCACCGTACGCGTCATTCCTCTCGGACAAGGACAACGAAGATCTGAACTGGAAGGGAACCAACGGAAAGGCCTACCCGAAGAAGTGCGTCCAAGCAACAGCTAGTCTGGCGGTACCACGGCGGCCGCATAACGATGATAACATCCATCTCCTAGGAGCATCAACTTGGGTTGATTCGGGACAACATGTTCTTGAACTGCGCCACCAATCCCTACTACAGGGACGCCGCCGCTAGCGACAAGCCCAAGTATCAAATCGTGCCCACCGACTGTGCCAAAGCCGAGGATGCCGACCGGGTGCTAATTAGTTTTCGCGTTCTTTGACAATCGGTTTTGCTGAAGTGATGGCAGTTAACCTCCCATCCGATGACGATAACGACCATTTAAGATGTTCTGCGTCGAGCGCGACATCTCAAAAGTCCCGGTGCACGCCCGGCGTCCCGAAACATTACAATACGCCAATGACGATCTGCAGCTGCTGCATTACGGAGCCATATCGGCAATCGGCGTCTTCCTCGGTGGGTGTCTTGCCCCCGTGCTTGGCCGTTGCTTAAAGGCATTATAAAGCGCAAGTTTCGTACGAATAAGGGTCTAGCGTGCCCCCGCATACAAAATAAACCTGAACCGAATTGGCTAAAAAATTGTGACAATTTTTGCCCTGGGATTTTCTACGGCCCGATAACAAAATATAAACCGTGTTTAACGCATTTCACATAGTTTTTAAATTTTGAAGTTAAAAATGAATGAATTTGAAATTAAAAATTTTCGAAAATTTCGAACTTTTGGCCAAATATGCATGAATAATGGCCAAACAAAGTCAAAACTTTCGAAAAATTTTAAAAGGATTTTTAGAAATTTCTATTCGTTAAAAACTACTAAAGACATGAAAAATACATAATGCCTAAGAAAGAAATCTAAAGAAATAACATAAGAAAGAAATTTATATATAGAAGGTGATGAAAATAACTCACGGTTCAAAATTTTTAAATATGTATGTAATAATCTACACCACTTTTTAGCACTGCTGATCGTGACCGTGGCCTTGTGGCTGAATTATTCCCGCTTCAAGATGGCACGGTACGGTGTCTTTTTTTTTCTGAAACCTGGGTCAGCAGGTAAGTTTGGCAAGCCAACTTTTCATAGATCAGCCTGTTTAGATGTAGATGGTAGTCCTAATTATCACGGTTGAGAAACCGCTACGCGGCTTTATGCACATACTGGAATCCTTGAATTTCATGCACTTACTGTAAAGTGTTTTTACTCAAGCTGGAGTTTCAATTCGGGACCAAGCGCATCTTGTGCAGAATTTTTTGCTGATGCCGAATCCGTTTTCCAAATTTGCTGCGGACTTTTATTTAAAAAGTCATTTTTCGTGCAAATTAAGCTTGAAAAAGCCAAAAATTCGGATCCTGGTCCACTATTCCCTCCATGGTTCGGCCTCTCCCAGGGGCCCTGAAGTACTCTGTCACAGCCGCCCTTCCGGTTGGCTCCATGGTGCATTGGCAAAGTACTCGCTTGCCAAGCTCAGGGCGGAGGTTCGGATCCCCGCCCTGCACCTCTCTTTTGCTTTTTGCATAAAAAATTTAATTTTTTATAAAAAAAGCTTGTTTTGACTTTTAAGATGCTTGTCTAGCCAATCTCTAGCCAATTTTGAAGTTGAAATTGACCAAGACATTCGAAAGCGATAACGGTTCCTTGAGTTTGGTGAAAAACACTACCATAATTGCCGTTAACTTTCAAAATATAAGTCCGCAGCAAATTTGGAAAGCGGATTCGGAATCAGCGAAAAATTCTGCATAAGATGCACTTGGTCCCGAATCGAAACTCCAACTTGAGTAAAAACACTTTACAGTTAGCATTCATATCCAACAAAAGAAAGAGAGAACTCCAAGGAAATTCCAAGCAATGCGAAAAATGCCTTCTACCCTAATGATTTTTGGCGTCGTGATTTTCAAAATAAAGACATTCCCCTCCCCGTCTTTTGGACACCCTCCATGTGCTGCGCTTTAGGGAAGAGGAGGCCGGTGACCGGATGGAATTTGGGACGTTCAAGGTGGATAGCAAGTTTCGGTCAATTGCAGAAGGGTGGAAGGACGGTTGGATGGATCCATTCGTGGGTTTTTTTCGTCCCCCATATCTGGATTACGCACGCGCCAATCCGCGGCTCCAGTGCCTGCATACAAGCCGTTTAGTCGACATCGCACGATCGGGTGATGAGGAATTACAATCGATTCATCCGCCGCTTCGATCGCTTCCTGATCCGCTGCTCGTACAGGAAGAAGATCAGCGCACTGGATCTGCAGGCGGCAGATTTCGGGAAAGCCGAAGCGCCCGACATCGAAAAACTCGATCTCGGCCTCCCCGTGACGAACTCCGCTCCCGCCGCTGAAAGCCCGGGGTCCACTCCTGTCGAAGCGAGCCCAACCTCCGCTACTAGCAATACCTCAAAGCCTGATAAGAAATAGCCACCCCCGATAGTTTCAGCGAGTTGTCTCTTGGGAGTTGGAACCACGGGCATGATGGGGGCAGTGCATGATCAATGATTGGATGTACTTTGGGGTTCTGGACTGTTAGCGCGGGGAGGGGAACCAAATTTTTTTCCTGTGATTCTCTGCGACTCTATCACAAAGGCTAGACAATTTTTACAGCATTTTACATAGTTTATCTAGATATAAAAACAATATACACAAGTAACAAAAAGTTTCGAAAATTTTTGACTTTCTGGTCGAAAATGTGTGAAAATCAGCAAAACAAGTCAAAATTTTTACAAATATATTTTACCGCTTTCTAGCAATCAAAAACTACTAAACACATATAATATAAGACCAACGGGTGGAAAAACGGAAAGTGGTTGCTAGAAATCCCCCCTCCGCGCACAGTCCAGAACCCACCTTGGCACATTCGTTTTCTCCGTTTTTCCGCATCTTGCATTCAAATTGTCCCCCCGGCCCCATTTTGCCCGCTCCAACCTGACGAATTGCTGAGACCTATACTGATGTCGATCTACTGAATTCCCTGCCCCCCCCAACTAAAGATCTGGTTGCTCCTCGGCCTGTTATGCCCTCCATCATTTGTATTTGGACTGTTTTCCATGAATATCATGGGATCATCTTTCGCAAGCCCCATTCTGTATTGTATGCGTTATGTGGCAATAAAGTTTTTTATCAAGCGCTACGGTTGCCCCCACGAACAGGCACGGCCTGACGAAACGTTCAAAACATCGTCCAGTGTTTACAGGTTGAGGCATATCTATGGCAACACTTTCCCCGGTCTCTCAAAACATTAAGCAAGTTGGCGGGGTTTCAATAATTTGCTGAAATATGGCCACAGATGTCCTGTAACCACTCTTAAAATATTGAAACGCAGCAACCCTATAAATTGCCTTCCCGTTACTACAATCAAAAATTAGAAATTTTGCAATCGTTTTCATTTGTCTCCTGCATAAAGAAACACTAGTTTTTTTATGAGAAACATCGAATCCCCCGAAAAATAATTAGTTTCCCGCTAGCAGGCAGATTAGTATGGTCTGGGGGTGTTGCCATATATATGCCTCACCCTGTACTGTTTAACTTTCTGCACAAGTTGCCGTCAACGCCCAGGAAAATACGGTGCCCACCATTCGCCATTCCATCACCATGTATCCTCGCGTAGCGCTGCCGCTGCGATATTTATCCTGCGGATGAAGAGACCACCGTGAAATGCGTAGTCGGTAAGTTTAAGGGGGTCGGCTAGGCAGAATTCTGGACCGTAGTCTTATGTATTTTGGTTTGACTGCGGTGCGATACCCCTTTAAATATACGCGCCGCCTTTAAAAAAACGCTAAATTTGGCTATCTTTTGCGGAGTTGAAAACCCTTAAGCTACTAATTTTACGATTTTTGACCATAGTAATGCGGTCATCCAATACAGCGTAAAATCCTGATCAATATCAGTTAAGGAAAATTTCGTTCAACGCTGGTATTGCCCAAAGTCATATCCTCACTTCCATGACCTTTGAAACGATATTCCCGAATTTCCAGGCCGCGAACCGCCCCGGTTTTTTTGTGCACTGTGCCCCGGAACGAGCCTGGCGGGCAAAAATTTTTCTTTGACGTGAAGCGCGGCATTTGTCAACCATTTTACTACCTGGGCTGGTACCGAATTCAACATTTTACTAGGGTAGTAACCGGTTTTTACTACCCCGATTAAAATTGTTACTACCATCATAAAAAAACTTACTACCGGCTATAATTTTGTTACTAGGGGTACTAACAGAGTTACCACCCTTCGGGAAAAGTACCTATTTTTCGTCGAAATCAAGTTAATGGCTCCGGAATAAACTAGTGAAGCTTCACTGCGGCCAGTAACAACATACCCGAACCAGCCAGGTACTCGAACCGACAATTTTAGCTGACAGTGTGGTTAGTGAAGTTACAAAGCCATAAAAAACCTTCCTAAGAAGGGATAAGAAGTTCTGAGCAGTGCCATCGGCTTCATGACCATTGGTGTTGGTTTTTAGTCCAACGTCCGCGCACTTTTCGTCTTGCAAAAGTCCACGGACTTTTTAGTCCGAAAAAGCCGAAAAGTCCGTGGACGTCCATACAGTTTCTTTTTCGGCCTTTTCGAACTAAAAAAGTCCGCCCGGGCTTCAAGGGATAGGGGCGGCACAAGTGAATCGATTACGCGCGGGAAAGAAAATGTCTCTGCGCCTCGCCCCTGGGCGCCCTCTCTCGCCGCTGCAGCTGTTGAAGCCCCCTCCCCAAGGGGGGTTAACAGATGCCGTCCTCATCTCTTTAACCCTTTTTACCCAGGTATAACTTTTTTTGATCTCCCTAGTAAAAAATTATATCGGGGTAGTAACTTATTTAGCGGGGGTAGTAAACTTTTTGTCGGCGTTTCCTGTCGAGCCTTGTCGGTATTTTACGTATATGTTTTTGCAAAAACACGGGTTTGCCTCTCGACAACTATGTGGCACCGGTCCCGAGCCTTTTTTTGCGCCTGAGACGTGCTAAATTGATTTTAGAATTGCGCTAAAACTTTCCGCTCAGAGTGCGTAATCCGGGTGACGGGCCGCTTATCCGGGTAGTAAGAAATTATACTAGCCTAGTAACTTTTTACTGCCCTGGGTAGGGCTAGTAAACAAAATTTGGTACCAGCCCAGGTGACATTTGGGAAGTATATTACAAAACCCGGGTTGTTGTTTTAGGGTTGCGGTGGAAACGAAAATCGCCACGATTCGAGGGCCGACTGCGAGAAGACGTGCAAGGGGTCCAAGCTGGCACAGGCGGCTCCTGTTGGTGGGTTTGGGGATCGGTAACATTGTTAACAATATGCAGAATCCGCCAAAAAGGGCACCAACAGGACTTTGGGTTCAGACGAGCTTATGGGTGGAAGGTCGACATTTGAATGATTTTAAAGGGGCTGTGAAGGCACAATTTGACAAAATTTACAGATTTTTGTTGCGGTAATTTAGCGTTGTTAGTAAAGTTGCGGAGTTGAGCCAAAGGAAGCAAAAAATTCCAGATGTCCCCAAAATTTCCGCTGTCGATCCTACACTTCTTAATCCTCCTAATGATAGCTGGAAACTTTTTGGCGCCTCTTCACTCTGTCTCACTCTTTCTCACTCTCTCTTTCTCTCTTCTCTCTCTCTCTCTCTCTCTCTCTCTCTCTCTCTCTCTTTCTTTCTCTCTCTCTTTCTTCCTTATCACACTTGCCTTATCACTCTCGCCTTATCACACACTCTCTCCCACTCTCTTCGATTCTATCGCATTCTCTCGCTCCTTCTCTCTTTCTCACTCTCGCTCTCACTCTCACCCCTTCAACGTTAAAAAGTTCAAATTTATTTCCCCAAAAAAGATGACTCATCATCGACCAATTTGACCTCAACAGCCAACCCCTCCATCCACTGGTTATTCGGGGATTATGGGCCGATAAAAATGAGCACGAGGTTCGCGCTCCCGCTCGTGTTTTCAGTAGTTTGACCGAAAAATTGCATAAATTCCGAGGTCGTCCGATATGTCGCTATTACTACGTCTCCTTGCGATCACTTGTGTATTCCTGGCTGTGTTTGCGGTCAGTTGTTTAAGGAGATTTTTCGAGAGAGAGAGAGAGAGAGAGAGAGAGAGAGAGAGAGAGCGAGAGGGAGAGCGAGAGAGAGACAGGAGAGAAAGCGACATTGAGAGTTAAAGCGGAAGAGAGAGAGAAAGGGAGAGGGAGAGACAGTCAGAATGAGAGTGTGAGAGTGAGAGCGAGAGAGCGAGAGATAGCTATTTTCAGAAGCCCCACATCACCGAGGCCGAGAAGAACGCCTTCGTCAGCCACGTCAAGACCAACACGTTTGGGTACCACAATTTCATGACGTAATCAATTAGCTTTAGCCGGTCTGTACTTTGTCGACTTGAAGACGGATGGTAGCGATGAAACCGAGGTAAGCTAAACAACGCCAAGGCGCTGAAAATACCGTAATCCAGCGTAAATCACATTTCTTCAAGGATCATTTACCTTGTCGTAACCGTCCTTTTTCCAGGACCAAGACACGAAGGCCAAGCGGGCCGTTGCGGACCCAGGTATATTTTGATACAATTTTTTATCGTAGTTTTAGAGCCCGCACGTGCCGCTCCAGAATCTGCGGAAGGCGTCGGCAGCTCGGAGGAGGTATTTGGTGCCTAAAATCGTACTGCAACGTTTAGCCAGAACTAGACGCCGGCGAGCCCCAGCAATTCCACATGAGACTCGCCGAGATGGGCCAAGAATATTGATTTTCTCGGCTTTTTCGCCTCAATTTTTTATTGTGATAAACGCGATTTTTGAACAGGAATTAACAATATTTTGATACCAACGCGAAAAATTAGTCAGTTCTAGCAAAAACAAAATTAACCTTTGAAAATGGTGTTACGGTAGCTACTTTCGATATTTTTTGTTTTTATGTTTACATTTTCAAGATGCTATTCAGCAGAGCATCAAGAAATGCACTCAGAGTTTTAATCAGAGCTAAAACAATGTATTAAAAAAGCTATACAGAAACCAACAAAAATAACCTAGTTTTCTTTTTATTTTTTGTTCATTATTTAATATTTTACACACCATTCGATAGAGCATCAAAAACTATCCGAGGCGTTTTAATTTTAGCTCAAAATAGCGTAAAATAAATCATTTATAGCCGAAAAGAGATTAATCCGTACGAAGCGCTCGTTTTTTCACCACCACCCGCGCGGATCTGTTGATTTTCCACCCAGCAAATGACCTTTTCTATTTCTTGAGATAGCTGTGGGTGAGAAATGTTGTTGTCCAGCCCAGTTCTTTCCATTCAAAAAGGAGCCGGCAGCGAAATCTATTGGGAAGGGAAAACAGCATTGTTGTGTGTATCCAGCAACAGTCAAGGTGCAGGAAAATACAGTGCCCACCGCCCGCCATTCCGTCGCCATGTATCCTCACGTAACGCTGCTGCTGCTACCACTTTTCTGCTACGGTATTTATGCTGCAGATGAAGAGACGACTGTGAAATGCGTTGTTGGTAAGTCTAAAGGGCCCGACAAGGCGGATTTCCAAGTTTATTCCTATGGATTTTGGTCTTGATTGTGGCACGCGATGGATTTTGATGGCCGTGGATTACGTGTATGCCTTTAAATACGCCGCGATATGCCTTTAAATATACGCCTTTAAAAACGCCAAATTTCGCTATTTTTTGCGGAGTTGAAAATCCTTAGGTTACCATTTTTACGATTTTTGACCATAGTAATGTGGTAATTCAATACAGCGTAAAATTCTGATCAATATCAGCCAAGAAAAATTCCGTTCAACGTTGGTATCGCCCAAAAAAAAATGCTATTGAAACCGGAGTGAGATGCTTGTATCTACAAAAAAAAAACATTCTTTTTGCGCTATTTTACGGCCATATTCTGAATTTTTCCGATCATAGCACATACCAGAATTTTTTTGAAGTATCGAAACAGCGCACTTTCTATTAAATCCCCACTTCCCTGACCCTTTGAAACAATATTTCCGAATTTCCAGGCCGCGAACCGGGGCGCCCATGCGATGAGCCGGGAGCCCAAAAATTTTTCTTCGACGTGAAGCGCGGCATTTGTCAACCATTTTACTACAAGGTACATTTTGGAAGACATTACAAAACCCTAGACGTTGATTTAGGGTTGCGGCGGAAACGAAAATCGCCACGATTCGAGGGCCGACTGCGAGAAGACGTGCAAGGGGTCCAAGCTGGCACCGGCGGCTCCTGTTGGTGAGTTTGGGGATCGTAAGAGCCTTTTTTAAAGTAATATCCAAGAGCGGGGTAAGAGTTTTTTTTCGCTATTTTTGTCGCGATTTTCTCAACGCCATTCGATAGAGCGTCGTAAAATGTACTCAAAGTTTGGATTTAAGCCTACAATATTGCAAAACAACTGGCCGGGGCTAAGAACGTAGCCAAGAGCGGTAACAAACTGCCGAAAAGTGTCGAAAGGCAAAGAAAATGGCAAATATTGAAAAGTCTGCAACACCAAGCTTTCCCGATAAAGCCCCTCCGGCTAACGAACCAGAACCGAAAGCGCACCAAAACCGGAAACAAGTTTGGATCAAAGCCAAGGCATAGAAATCGCAGGCTCATGAAGCAGCTACTATGCCGTTTGCGAACCAAAGTATCAAGGGTCAAAGCACAAACTCGAACAACTTCTTTATTCCATCCAACGACATAAACCACCCATGTTTATCATCAACACGACAAAAGGATTTCACAAAGACATTTGAAAATCAACGCATTTTACATACGATCACAGGCGAGCGGAACCAAGACAATGAATGGGTGGACAATAAAGTGGATGCGGTGGGCGAGCACGGAGATGTGTTAATTGTTGTTGTTGTTGTTGTTGTAGTCGAGCAACGCCTTTTGCACCTGCCCGAACTTCGACGGGAGCTGGGAGTAGCGGCTCTAAAGGCAACATAGTTGCAGGATGCAAGAAAAGGGGTTTTACCTCAAGCCAATCCATGCACGTCGCGAAGACGAACAGGAATTGCTGCTCGGTCTGGACGGAGGAGGCTCGCTGGTCGCGCAGCTTCTTGAACATCTCGAACGGCTAAACAAGCGGAAATAATGGTCTTAGAGGCACAATCTTACGTCGAAAGACTCGTTCGCGGCGCAGGCCGTCTTCATCCAGTGGATCAGCATGATCGTTCCGGTGCGACCAATCCCGGCGGAGCAGTGCATGACGGTCTGGCCCTTGTTCAACTCGTCACCATGCTGAATATGAATGCTTGCCAAAAACATGAAATTTTTGAACCTTGTCCAAGGCACGCAGGAAACGGAGGAGATGCGGACCGGTGGTGGGGACGCCGCGATCTGGCCAGTCGTGCATCTGGATGAGCCTGGAAAAATAGAGTTCCCGCGAGTTCAATTTAACTATAGTTTAAGCGGGGGAAATAACTAAATTGGAAATTAAATAAGCTAACTAACTAAAAAACTGATTAAAAAAAAAGAAAAAATTTCTGTTAAATTGGAATTTTTGTCTAAAAAAGGCGGTTTTTGGTCGAAAAAAAATAGCTTTTTAACATTTTTTTTATGATAAGCTACTTTACTAAAAAGTTCCCACCGAACAATCCGGCTGTTCGAGCACCCGTCCGGCAGCAGCTCGATGGTCAACGCCGTGAAGCCCTCCTGCTTCTCCTTTTTCTTGTTGTTGACGAAGAAACGGCCGTGGTTCTGGAAGAGGCCCGGCTCGTCCGGCCAATAGGCGGCGCACTGAAAAGAGGACAACGTTTCGAAATTGTGCGTGGTCCACACCTTGATCTTCCCGTCTTCGACCAGACGGCACAGCTGCACAATGTTCACGACCTCGTGCTCCCAACACATCCGCCAGAAGTCGACGATGGTGGCCTCGGTGGGGGCCTGGGTGGCGATCCACGTCTCGCGCTTGTCCATCTAGATATTAAACTTTGAAGTAATCTGCGAAAGTTTACCTTGACCCAATTGGCGTGGATGTAATCGCCCTCATTGGCCTCTTCCGGCGTGATCTTGACACGGGTCTCATCCAGGCACACCGTGTCTTTGTAGCGGTTCTTATCCGGGTTGGCCGTGAAGGCGGTGATGGCCTTGTTGGGGCCGGCGTACGGCTTCAGTTCGACCCACTTTGCACGGAGACCGCTGACGCCTAAGTAAGTGGTGTTGCGGAGAAATGTCGAAAAGCCGAGAATCTGCGGCTGCGCGGCCTCAAAAAATCATCACAAAAGCGACAAAAAAGCATATGGATTTAGTTCTTGATTTTTCTATCAAATTTTCGAAGAATTTGATTGTAACAAAATTGGGGAGTTTTCCGGGTTGAAAGGACGAATTGCGCCGCCCGTGGACAGTTGAGCGTGCAGAGGAGCCCGTCGTAGTTGTCGAAAGGTGTCGCACGTAGCCCACAGACGCTCAACGCCGGAATTCCGGAAACCCACCAAGGTCGATGATCAGCTTGAGCAGATCGCGCGCGGAATCGGTGGGCGGCGGCTTAGCTTGACCTTTTTCCGGTTCTTCGGCCTTTTTCTCGGGTGTGGCGGGAGCTAAAATGGAATGATGAATAAGAGGAAAATCGCTGCCATGTCTGTATACTTTGCTTCAAAAAACGTGTCATTCCTAATGTTACGTTGTAAAAATTACGGAAAAAGAGCTTCTTTTTGAATATAGGAGCCTCTGGAATTAGAATTGGAATCGCGCATTAATTATGCAAATTAAGAGATGCAAGTGTGGCTAGTAAGAGAGAAAATAACGAACCTGTCTCACGTGTCGTCACCTTGCGGCCCTGGGGCGTCGGGGGCTTCTTCACCTCGGCGAATCTTTCGTCCTCCTTCTTCGCCTTCTTCTTCTTGCTTTGCTTCGACTTCGGAGTCGGAGGAGCCATCCGGGAGCGCGACCGTCTTGACCGAGTTGGCGAAATAACGATAGCACCGGCGGGTTTCAGCGCTTATGAACCGGCAAAGCCATGCAAATTTAGTTGTGTTCCGTTATTTAATTTACTATGCAAATTCGACAACTTTATCTGAGATTGAAATTCTGGACATTAGTTTCGTTAGAGTTGGAGTTAGAATAGAGTTTATGGTCTAACGCATTTCCAAACCACACAAGCCCCATTTTTCATCACTTTATTCTCTGAAAAAAACTCGGAGGATAAAGTACAGCCGCCCGACTTCATATCTCTGCTCTTTTCCCCGTAAAAGAGGCTCACCACCAGTGCCAAAAGCCAAAAACAGCACTACACGGGCTCCCGGGCGCCCGGTCGTGTTCCATGATAAGGGATAATTTATCTCTCGCCGTCTATTTGTCTCTCGTTTCCTCCAAATCCTATCGTTATCCCGCTTTTCCCCCGACAACCCGCCGCGGCTCCCGGGAAGTGCTGGAATTTGACCCCCGGCCGGTTGATGGGCTATTCTGATTTCTAAAAGTCTTCGACGATGCCCACGTTTTCTAAAATTCGCCAAATTTTACCAAAGGTCCGCCCAGGATTTCGGGCTGACGCATGCTGCGTACTTGTTGGCCTTTTTGTATCGTTTATTGGCAATTTTCATTACGGCTACTCCACGACGTTCCTAAACACGCCTGTCGACGAATTTAAAGGTATCCAAGTTTAATTTACAGTACCCCATTTTTTTGTTAGATTTCTTGAACAAGTCGCTTTCTGATGGCGCAAACCATCCGAGCGCCGGCACGATAGATGTGTGGTGGAATCTTGTGCTGAACATCCCATTTGCTGGGTTCTTTTTTGGACTTTTCCTGAACCCGCTGCTCAACGATAAGTTCGGGAGGAAAGGTAGGATAATATGTGGATTTTGATCCGTTTGTTTAGTTTTAAATTTCGTTGAGTTTTGTTGCAATTCTTTAGTTTATTCAACCAATTCTTTTGTGAGGCCGTGGCGAAAACGTATATTTTTCGACTAGGAGTTTTCCAAAATCTGAGCCATGAAAACTACAAACTATTCTACAGAAGCTAATAGTTTTTAGTCGGATTCCTGACTGGCAGCTTGGGCTCGCTAATTTCGGCCATTCTCCGCTTCACCTCGATTTGGTGGGAGCACATCGGCCTGCTCGTCTTTGCCCGCATCCTGACATCGCTGTGCACGGCGGCCACATACTCTTCGCTTCTTCTGTATCTGCAGGTGGACAATGAAACCTATGCTTTCTTATCATTTAACCAAATTTTTCAGGAATGCGCCCCAACCCATTTGCGCGGTACGCTAACTTTCCTCTCGGAAGTGGTGTTCGCCTCGATGTGTCTGCTCGGCATGCTGCTGGGTAGGTTTTACTGGGGTTTTCTTTTCATAAGACTTCCGGTAGCGTTTAGGCACCGATCAGCTGCTCGGGAAAAATCTGCTCGCCCTGACGGCTGTGCCAATCGCTCCTTGTAAGTGGTATCTATCGCTTGAAATGCATTATCACACCCTTATAGGCCTCTTTTTCCTCGTCGCGCTGTTTTTCTTCCCGGAAACGCCAAAATTTCTGTTTCTCGTGAAGAATGATCGGGTTAGTTCGTGTTACGCTTTGAAATTCAAAAAAATGTAGGTAAAAGCGGCTCGCTCGATTCGATTCTACCACGGGCAGAAGGCCGATGTGGATACCATATTGGAGGAAATGGCACAGGTTTGTGGTAGATCAATGTAATGCGAGGCCTGATTTAGGAGGCCGAATCGAAGGAGTTGCCATCGTTTCTGAAAACCTGCCGAATTGTGCTGCGAACGGATCATACGAGAAATGCCTTGATATTGAGCGTCGTTTGTTTACAGGTGGACTGGAGATATGACCAAAATTTAGAACTTGCCGAAATTGTCCTAGTTTAACGACGTCATGTTTCGGTTCTTTCGCATTATCGGGGGGGGGGGGGGGGGGGTAAATTTGTTTGTATAAGTATAGAAATGTCTAGTAACTTAATAGGAGTTTTTTTGTGGTATTTTTAGCAAAATCGAACTATTTTCAATTAGAAAACTATCCAAAAACTGCAAAAATTTTTGAAAAGGGGATGTTTGAATAAAAATCGACCATTCTTGACCCAAGCTCTATATTTTGATACTTTTTGTAGTAAAAAACGGTAACATTTTAGCTTTTGGATTAAAAAAACAGTTTAGAAACTTCCGTTATTCATATTTGAAAAATTGGATCATAAGAAAAATGTTGGTTTTCCCCGATAACCCCCCCCCCCCCCCCAATAATGGAAAAGAACCCATGTTTCAGAACTGCGTCGGGATGTGGTCACTTCTGCTTTCCTCGACTTACTTTTTGGAGCAAAGCGATGTGCCGAGCACGGTAGCCGAATGGGGCTCGAATGCAATGATGGCGGCTTACATTGCCGGTACAATTGGCGGAGCGGTACTTATTGATGTGTACGTTTGTACGTTCGAAAACGCTTTCCGTTTCTATACCGACAACGTTATTTTTGCAGGTACGGTCGCCGTCCCCTTTTAATAACCTTCACAATTATCAACGTCGGCTCGCTGGCGTCATTCGTGATCTTCGACCAGTTGCACCACCTTGCCGACTGGGTCAAATGGGGATGCCTGCCGGCATTGATCGTCTACGGGATATCCTATGGGTTGGTTGGGTATCGTTTTAACGTTAAGACCCAAATATTCCAGCCTTGCCGTCGGGCCCATCTCGTGGTTTATCTGCAATGAGTTGACGCCGATGCAATTCCGCTCTTGCGTCCAGTCGCTCAGGTTGGTAGCTGATAAAGGAGACGGATAAGGTAACAAAAACCGCGAAAACCTTTCAGCTACGCGGTGAACACGCTGCTCGTCGTCGGCCTCTCGTTCGCCGTATTGCCACTATATGACGCCATCGGCTCCTGGGCTTTCTTGCCGCTTTATGTGATACCCTCCACGTTCTCTATCTTTTACATTGTCCGTTTCCTGCCGGAAACGAAAAACCGGGAGATACATGACATTGTCGAGGACTTGAAGTTGCGGCGACGATGATAGGAATTGGTTATTTTCTGTACATATTTGTATAAATGCTGTTTTGTTGTTTATTTTTAGTTAAATATTATACTCGTGTTGTTGATTCAAAAAATCTTAGGTAAGGAACGTTATTAAAGTTTAATCATAATACAAAAACACGCCTCGACTCCCATGAACAAAATTGACGACCAAACTTCGCGGATTTTTTTCGGCTAGGCATTAGTTTTTAGATAGTTTAACTATAGTTAAATTAGACTACAAATATTATTAAGCTCTTCACAGTTACGCTAGGCATTTCTGGGCTTGTGGGTTGCCATGGCAGCGTATATTTGCGCTTCACGCGCCCCATAGTTGGCGCCCCAGCCCCCCGGGTGGGCCCTAATCCCCGCGCCCAATTGGATGAACGAAAATTCGCAGCGGCTTTACAATTACTGCTCGCTATCGATTGCGCTATTTTCGGCGGTGGTAACGTTAATTGGTAAGGATTTGTAATTCGCCGATTCCTCATTTTCTTAAAACATAACTTTCAGGCGGTCTAATCATCTCTGTGCGCTGGCTGAGCGATCAGGATGGCGTTCAATACCATTTTTAGACAGGTAGTGTAATTTTAATTGATATTTGGGTTCTTTTGCATTAGCGGGGGGAGGTACCATCTTTTCTGATAAGGCCAGAAATGCGCAGTAGATATCTTATAAATTTGCTTAATCGGCATTTTGAAGAAGTTACAGCGCATTTTACTATATATTAGTCCGGTTTTTAGCAAAATTTAACTATATTTTAAGTGGAAAAAAACAATAAAAAAACGCATAGACGTACGTCAGTAAATTTTTTTTAGTTGCGTTTTTGGTCGAAAATCGGCCATTTTGGTAGAAAAATCGATATTTTTTCTATTTTTTAGGCTAAATTTGTAAAGTTGGTGCGTCCAGAACAAGTAAAAAAAACAGTTTTATTCAGATTCAAAGAAAGTAGACATTATTATTTATTGAATGCTTATCCATTTAAACCAATTTCAGCCGTTGTACCGCGACGTTCGCGCCTCGAGCTGGAGCACGGCGAATGTAATCTCCAACATTTGCGCCTTTCTGAAGATTGGTCTACCCTTCGTCTTTTTGCTGTTTACACCGGTATTTTTTCATTATTGTTAAAAATTCGTTGATTTAGGGACTCTGGAAAAAGACGGATTACATCTGGGAGAAGCCTAGGCTCAGTTACCTGGGTGACTATTTGCTAGTCCTCAAATCGGATATGGACTATCGCTACTCGTCGGCTTTTCCGCAGCTGAACCGTGCCGATTTGGATCATTTGATGTGAGTAAAAGTAGTAAAAGTAGTAGAACTGTTACTATACTGTATTCTCAACAAGAAAAACTGTCTCAAAATTCTAAAAAACAAATCATTGCCTCGAAATTTTGGCCAAAAATCAGTCCTTTTTCCGGAAATCGGTATATTTTGTATTTTTCATACATTTTTTTTAGTTTTTACGCCTTGAAATAGTAAAAATATTTAGAAAGATTTCCTTGTTTATATTTGTAACTGGGATGTTAAGAAAAAATTTGGATTTTCCAGATCCCCCCCCGCTATAATGTAAAAGTACCCAAGGAATTTTTAGCTTTGTCGATACGCAGAGCTCCTCAAGGATCAATGATTTGGACAGAAACACCGATCAGGTTTGTAATTACAACGGTTTTGCTATCATAAGGTGGAAAATCCTATTTTCGGAATTTCATAATGCCGAATTTTCAATATGTCGAATTTTTTTGCACAGAATTTGAATGTTTTCTGTTGATTTGCTTAGGTATCGTAAATTTCGACGATGAAATTCGACATTATGAGATTTCGGCATTATGATTTTCGTGAATTTGAAAGCAACTCGTTACAACCTTACGACTACGAAGGCATCAAACGTACGCTTTTATTGATGTGTTCCAGATGGAGCTGAAATTCGAATTCCCGATGATCGAGAATTTCACGGCCACTTCAATCACCTACGTCGTGTTCTTCAAGTACGAATTGTCGACGTCGATTGGCTACAAGGTACTGTAACTTTCATTACGATAATTCGTGGATCTAGGCCGATGTTGCACTGACTGGTACCGTAGACGTGAAGAGCCAACATGGATTATGGGAAATGAGCGGAATTTTGAAAAGCGATCAACTCGAGCCGCTACGGGATGGATCGGCGTAGGTTTTGGCCGTATTTTTTTTGGATTTTTGAGCTTTTGGAAGCATCGAAAAATTCATTTGCTATCATAGCGTCGAAATTAATAACGTAGAATTTCATAATTGAGCAATTTTTGGTTCTATACCGGTAACGGGGTCCTTAAAAAAAATAAGGGTCCTTAAAAAAAATAAGGGTCCTTAAAAAAAATAAGGGTCCTTAAAAAAAATAAGGGTCCTTAATAAAAATAAGGGTCCTTAAAAAAAATAAGGGTCCTTAGAATTTCAGGTTAAGGACCCCTGTCTCGACAGGGGTCCTTAAAATAGATGCTATTTTTAAGGACCCCGATTCCGGCAACTCCCGAAAATACAGTATTTTCGCCGATTTTGCACAGATTGTGCCTCGTTTAGCTATTTAAATTACGCGACTCTCTTACACACAGTTTGTGCCTAAAAATAAGGCTTCGTGCCACCCGGGGCCTAGTCGCTTCGGATGGGCGCGAGCTCGTACAGGGTTTCGAAATCGGGGCGCCCGAGGAGCGCGAAGCGCCCAGGCGCCCCGATTTCGGAAGAGTGGAGCGGCAGCCCATCCGAAGCGCCGGCCCGCCTTGCCTGACACGCCATAAGCCTGAAATCGTGCTCATCCCCACAGAAATTTCCAGCCAACCCGACGTGCTAGGTTTTTTAGCCAGGGACAATTTGACGCTTATGGCGTGTCAGGCAAGGTGGGCCGTCGCTTCGGATGGGCTGCCGCTCCACTCTTCCGAAATGGGGGCGCCCCCGGCCGCTTCGCCGGCCTTGGCGCCCCCATTTCGAAACCCTGTACGAGCTCGCAGCCATCCGAAGCGACTAGGCCCGGGTGGCACGAAGCCTTATTTTTAGGCACAAACTGGGGGTAATTCAAAATGCGAAACAAAGGACAATCTGTCGCGAATCCGCGTCTCCGCGAAAACGGCGAAAATACTGTATTTTCGGGAGTTGCCGGAATCGGGGTCCTTAAAAATAGCATCTATTTTAAGGACCCCTGTCGAGACAGGGGTCCTTAACCTGAAATTCTAAGGACCCTTATTTTTATTAAGGACCCTTATTTTTTTAAGGACCCTTATTTTTTTTAAGGACCCCGTTACCGGTATAGAGCCCAATTTTTTGCATTGGATTTGGGGGTTTTCCTAGAAATTTTGTTATGTCAATTTCGACATTATGATTTTCGACATTTTTCGGCATTCCGGATTTTCGACATTTCTCGGCTTTCCGGATTTTCGACTTTCTGAATTTTCCACGTTTTTAAAAAGCCATTGAAAACCAAGAGAAAATGAAGAAGTCAGAGTGGAAGACAACTTGCTTTTTTTTCAACCTTTTTTCAGCTCATAGGACCCGTTTTTCTGTAAAATTCGATTTTTTGTAATTTTCGGCTCTCGAAAATTTGATTTTTCTACCTAAAACATCTTTATTTTAGGTTTAGGTCCAATTTGTAAATTTTTGGTTTTTTTTCAGGCAGTACATCTTCTCCCCACAAGGCCAATTCCGCGTTAGCGACCTCTCACTGCCAAACCTACTCGAGCGCATCCACACCCAGCCGTTGGCCATCGACATCTCCAGGTGAGGCCGGCTAGCAGAGGTTTTTAGGGAAAAAACAGTGATTAATTCATTTTTTAATACTATACAGGGTGTCCCAAAAAAAAAGCACCCCTCCGGCATTTCGCCGCCTAGCATCCAATCGGTCCCATACTTTGCACAAGGGTGTATCGGACCATAAATAACCACAATCCTGAGTTATAGCCGGATCGCTACAGTAGTTGTCAAGTTATCGCCAAAATCCTATTTTTTACGCGATTCTTAACAGTTTTTTCGGCTATCTTTTTGGACTTTGCATCGATTTGCATCGACTTCCGGCTGCGAATCCCTAATTTCGCTTAATATCGGGTGTGACTTTGACTTACAAAAATTGTTGAAATCAACGGTTATTTGATAAATTTTTATCAGAAAAAAAATTTCTAAGGGTAAAGAACGCATGCCGCTTCATTTTCACTTAATATTCAAATGGTCGATTCCGACAAAAACCTTATGAAAACGGATAATAAAGTTTATTTTTGTTGTATCTCGAAAATTACTGTAGCTGGCGGGCCATAACTCAGGATTGTGGTTATTTAGGGTCTGATACACCGCTGGCCCAAATTTGGGACCGATCGGATGTAATATGGCGAAATGCCGGAGGGGTGCTTTTTTATGGGACACCCTGTAGATCGTCCACTTCCTGGCGGCCATCCGAACACCTTGAGATTGGCCTCTCCTTCAGCGTCCCGTCCCAAATGCTGGTCCGCGCCACGACAACGTTCGAGCTGTTGAAGTGGGCATGGGTTCAGGTTAGTGGCCGCCGCAGAAATATAACAGACCCTAAATAATCCATTACAGTACCTCGCCCTCTTCCTCGCCACGCGATACCTAACCCAGAAGGCGCTGGAATTCCTCTACGACAGCGGCGCGATCGACGGCGTCGTCGAGTACAGCATCCAGGCCGATGAGCCCCAGTTTTCTCGGAAATAAATGAGTTCCAGTCACGTTAACGAAATTCATATTACGGAGTGATATTTAGCCGAAAAATGTTGATCGAAAAGGCATTATATCGAAAAATTCAATTGGTACTTTCACATTATCGGGGGGGGGGGGAGGAGTAACTTTTTCTAAGGATCGAAATCTTCTATTATACATAAAAGAAGCGTTTTTTTACTATTTTTTTACTACTCCTGAACGTAAAAACTTACAAATTGGCGTTACAAATACAAAAATACCGATTTTTTTTTCCCAAATGGCGATTTCGGCCAAAATTTCGAATTTTACCAAGTTGGGCTTAGGCTTGGATTAGTCTTGGCTTAGGCTTGGCTTAGGCTAAGGCTTAGGCGTATGCTTAAGCTTAGGCTTAGGTTTAGGTTAGTATCGGGCTTAGGCTTCCGCTTAGGCTTATGGCTAAAAAGGCTTACCATGTCAGGGACCACAAATAAACGGCTACACTCCACCGCAAAAGATCGGCCGCTAAATTCCAGGGGCGGCGCAGCGCGAAAGCACTTCGGGCCGGGTGTAAAAAAAGACATGCGTCTTGGGGGTGGCTGCCGTATCGTGAGGACAGTTCGGAGTCCGCTGATATCTTTGGCATAAACGGCCGTAAAAAATGGCCCCGGATGAGCTGGGTGTGATTGTCGAGGGGAAATTTCTGGAAGGCGTAGACAAGGTCCACGTGCCCCCGGGCGATTTTTGGCCGGGAAAAATTGTGCTTCACTGTGAATTGTAAAAAGGAGGCAAACTAGCAGCCTTTTTTGAAACGTAATGCTTAGTTTCCACTCGCCAAGTTCTAACTCAAATAAGCGCGCGTTAAAAACTTAAAAAAAGGCAAGCTAGCAGAGATTCGTGAATCATAATTGTCTATTTTTGATAGGAAAACTATAAACAGATCGAAATAGCTTTTGAAAATTAAAAAAAAGTGGCCTGGAAGCTAATTTCGAAGCGTAATCCGCGCTTTTTTTAATTGGAAAACCACAAAATTAAATAATTAGGCGTTAAAAGCCTAAAAAGGGAAATTAGTAATAATTCTTGGATCCTGATCCCGAATTTTTAATCGAAAAATCATAAACTGAAGCTTACCTTAAATAATTTGGGGTCTGAAAAACCTCAAAACCGAGGCAGGAAATAGAACGTTATACGAACAGCGCTGAAAAGTTATTATTCCCCAGGCAACTGTTTACGCTGCCTGCACCTTCTTCCGGTGTGAAGTTTGGTGGCCTTTATCTAATAAGCTTTCTGCCACCTCAGCTCTCTCGCTCTCTTTCTCGCACTATCCCTCTCTCTCTCTCTCTCTCTCTCTCTCTCTCTCTCTCTCTCTCTCTCTCTCTCTCTCTCTTTCTCTCTCTCTTTCTCTCTCTTTCTCTCTCGCACTTTCTCCCTAAAAAAGAAAGATCAGTACCCGTGGCCAGGGTATGTTGCTTGTGCAATGGAGTTCCGGCTGTGTGGGTCTGGCCCGGACAGCAGCAGCGACACGTGCAGCGATAACGGCGAGTTGAGGTATAAAAGTCGGACTTTCCTGAAGGAGAAGCCTGACTGTCTTCACAGCAGACCCAGTCTAAAATGCTTCGCTTCGCTGTTTTCGCCGTACTCGGTTGGTTTTTGGATTGAATCAGTTTAATAATATATATATTTTAACATTTGAAGGCCATACACTATTTCTAGTTGCGGCCGCCGTGGCCGACACGTGCATCCACTGCATTTGCCTGCACGAGTCGGGCTGCAAGCCACTCGGCTGCCGCATGGACGTCGGATCGCTGTCTTGTGGATATTACCAGGTAAGGTAGCACGAAGCTTTCGTATAGAAATTCTAACGGAGCAATTTTGTACGCTTTTACTTAAATCGGTTTAATTTCCGGATTTAGATTAAACTGCCGTACTACGAGGATTGCGGCCAGCCCGGCAAGAAGTCTGGCGAGAGCACCGATGCCGCCTGGAAGAGGTGATTATTAAAATTGTACTTCAACTAGAGTTTCTCCCTGTATTTTTCAATACAGTCCGTAATTTAATGTCAACCTTTGTCATTTACCTCTATTTTTCAGATACCTTTTGCGTTACAAAACTCTTAATATTCAGGTGCTCCGATGACCTGAACTGCGCGACGACCTGCGTCCAGAACTACTACAACCGCTACAAGGGCGGATGCTCGACCTACGGATTCGGCACCTGCGAGCAAATGTCCCGTCTCCACAACGGAGGTATGTCATTGGGGAAAGTGGCGTAGCGAAACGTAAAACTGTGTTGTTTGTAGCTTCATAGCGTTGATAGGTGCTGTTTTTGCGTTTTTAGGTGATAAAAAAGTTGGAAAACATCAATTACATAAATCTGGGTGTCAAACGCTGAAAACTATCAAAAAACCTTCAGGACCCGCCGGCTGCCGCAACTCTGGCACCCTCGGCTACTGGAACGTCATCAAGAGCTGCTGCGGCTGCTCTTAAGCCATGCATCCTCAATCGTTCTGTATATAAATGATTTCAAATTATGTTTAAGTTACAATAACTACAACAAAGGCCCACGTTTTAAAAAGCAAAGAATCTCTGCTAGCTTCCCGCCTAGAATTAATTCGGTAATCCGCGATCAAAATTTCTAAATTTCTAAGTTTAAGATAGTTTTTCCACTTGAAAAATGGTCAAACATTTGGCGCAAAAACTCTAAAAAACTAAAAAGTCACGGCTTAGGAAATTGCAAAGAATCGCTGCTAGCTTGCCCTTAACGATACAGTTTTCCGCGAGAAATTCTGCTAAAAACTGCAAATGCTAAAATCAATGATAAACAAACACAGGCGCCGCTCTATTTTCCTGTAAAACAAGGCCCAAACAGATCGGGTCCATCAGGGTCCCCCGGCAACGATTTGCATAACTCTCTGGTGTAGTAGAGGGGGGCAGAGGGCAACCCGCTCCCGCTCCCTTTTTCTAAATCTACATCTGAATCCCCCTCAATTTGTCATACATGTTTTGACGGACGTAGGATACCCCGCGTGGTTTCATATGATTTTTAGTTTTCAACGGATGAAGCATTGAACTCACGGACCGACACTGTTGACTTGTTTACAGGCTCGCGGTAGCTCTACGCGGTAGCTCTAGGCATTTGTTTCGAACGGGCTGCTTTTTGTTTTTCGTCGTGGGTAAGCGTAATTCGATTGCATCTTTAATAATATTGGCTAGCTTAAATATACCGTACCCCGCGAGGCTTTTTTTGGCAAGACTTTTTACTTCATCCCCGCCCCCAGCCCCCGCCGGAAGTTGGGAGAACTTTCAGTGCAGCGCGGCGTTTTGAAAATTTCTAATTTCTAAACGATCCACGAAAAAAATCGAAAACAGTCTCTTTTGGGCCGTGTCTCTCCAAAGCCACGCTCAGTTACGCGCTACGTGGACTCCTATTTACGCAAAGAGATGTCCGTCTCTCTCTCTCGCTCTCTCTCTCTCTCTCGCTCTCTTTGTCTCGGTCTCTGCGACAATCAGAATCTCGGTCATCAATACGTACAACTCACTGAACGGGCCCTTTAAAGGGGATAGCAAGCGCGATCATCGGCGTCTGCCGTTGACTACGTGGCGCGTGCTACGCGCTGATGAATGACGCATGGAGATCTTTCCAAACGCTCCGAACCTGGCGCACAACTGCCGATACGCAGTCACAGTGGTCGTGTATTCCTAGTAACACATTTCGAGGACCCATAGTTCCGTCGTAATCCTTGATTTCACCGGCCAGACTCCTCAAATCACAATCGCTACGGCGGTGAACACCGAAACACGAGTCGTCCTTGTGCGGGATTAGCCCCAGGATGGGGGCGAGGGTCCTGTTTTCTTGATCGTCCTCCTCGATCCCGTCCACGACGATTGGAAAATCGGTTCCTCCCCAAAACGGTTTTTGTATTTTTTTTCTGATTACAACCAAACCAAGGACATCAACCTCACACCAACTTTGGCCAGCTGCTGGCCGAACGCCTCAAAACGGGCAATCGAACGCCGTTAGAAATCCCCGCGTCAAGTGCTTTGCCCCGGAACTTAGAAAGTTCTCCGCGATTACCGGCCTTTACACAAAACACGGCGCGCCGCGCTGATCCTCCATTTTTGAGGCGCGCGGGCTGGCGCGAAGACGCGGGAAAATTGGCGTTTTAGCGCGGGCGGAGTACACGGGTGGATTAGAGGCAATTCAAATACAATAGAAAGACCGCGAACAACTACCGGAGGAACGCCATTCTCGTCAAGTATGGGGGTGGACTGCCTGGTCGTTTTGGGTGACATTTCGTTTTTTTGGGAAAATTTTCGTTTTTTTCATGAAGTCAGCGTTGGGAAAATTGACTCATTGTCATCAAACTGTCGAATTTTTATCATTTTAAAACGCAAAATTTCGACCTTTTTAGCTTTTTTTTCATAGATTTTTTGAACAAAAAGTCATAAATTCTCGTACATTTTAACGTTTCTTTTTAAGGGCTTTATATCTAAAAAAACTGAAGAAAATTCCAAAAAAAGGCGTATGGGACTGTTCGGAAAATTTTATTCGCCGCCGCCCCCCGCTAACAGTTGAGTACCGGTTTCTCGCCCGGCTAAAATGCGCGACAAATTTCAGGAGCTTTTCTTTTTATTTTTAGTCAATTATAGAGCTGAAATCAATCTTGTTTTTTGAAGTCCTTGATGGAAATCCCCTTTTGTCGATATCTTTCTGCCCCGGCGTGCACGCGCTGGCGCGAGCGCGGCCGATTCGTTGATCCTTGAAGGTACACTAAAATCTCATGCAAAAAGTCAGTTCGCGGTCGGAAATTCGGGCCGTCAGCCGCTCCACGCCCGGACCCTTCTTATCCCCCTTCCCTCTCCCCTCTCCCGTCTGTCCCATGGCCTAGTGGTCTAAAGCGCTCGCCCTAGGCGAGTGGCGCGGGGTTCGGTTTTGCTCCGCGGCGAGCGCCTACCGTAACCCTGTTTGCTATCCCGCGGACGGTTACCGGCCGGTAACCAAACCCACGAGACTTTAGTGTACCTTTGAGTCCGTGTGATGGAGTGTTGGGTGCTGTATGGACGGATGGATCTTTGGGCTTGTCAAAACCCTCCCAATTATCTATCGTCTCTACTTGGCTCCATGTAGGGAATCCAGGGAAGGGGATAAATACTTCCTAAAAGTCGCGCTCTCTCATTCCCCCCGCAGCAGTCCATTTTATTGCCGATTAACGTCGATCTACGGGGAGGCGGGGAGAAACGGTCTCTCGAGTCCGGCGATTCGTTGCTCATCTGACCGCTCTCGAGATTTCTGTTGTTTTAAAGGGGGCTGATCGCTCCATAATCTAAAATCATTTTGTCGAATTTCAATGCGCTAAAATTTCCATTTGCAAATTGTTTAAGATAGACCCCGCTAACCCCCCGTTAATAGCCCAGTACCAAATAGGGTGCGCATTGTTTTACTATCTATTTTTGGGCATTTACCCAATCAAAGCAAAAATGACGTGCTGTGCCAACGGGACCCAAATAGCCCTTGGACCCGACAGACTGGCCCACGCGCCGTCACGTGTACAGAAGCGGACGCGGACCAGAATCCGCCAGCCGGCTGCTCGATTCGGCGCTCTCCGTCTCTTGTGCGCTTCCCGATGCCCTCGAAAAATACGCGTCATACCCTAACTGCGTAGATTCGCGTGAAAACGATCCCCGGATTTCCGTACGGCCCTATGACCAAATATAAATCGTTTTTATAGTATTTTCTACATTTTTTAGATATAAAACCTCATAAAACAATTGTAAAAAATTTCGAAAATTGGTTTTTTTTGGTCAAAAATTTATCAAAAACGACAAAAAAGGTTAAAATTATCGAATTTTCAATTTTTTTACAAATTTTTATAACTTTCTAGCAGTCCAAAATTACTAAAAACACTATAAAACTAGATTATTTATGTGTTTTTATAGTCTACAGGTATGTAGAAAGACATAAACTAGTTACCCCTGCTAAAAGCCCCCCCGCTAACAGTACATTACCTCGGTGACTTCTCAAGGCGTACAAACGGAAATATAGTCCCAAACCCAAGCTTTTAATGCTAGGTATGACACTATTTTTCAAAAAAGAGCCCACCTAGCTTTTTCGACATTCTACACGCGCTGACTCGCCATCGCACCCAGGTAAAAGCTTTTCCATGAAACCAGTCACACCCCGGGCGCGTCCCGGCCAAACTGTCCCGCCTGCCACCCAGGCGTCAAGCGGAACGACAAAACAAATTGGGCACATGCGGCGCCCTGGGGCGCGCGGAAACGTGCCAATTTCTGTGCGGCCTCCTCCCGCGCACGAACCGGAACGATTGCTATCGTATTCCGCCGCCCGCGCTGTCCAATCTCAATATTTGGGTTTTCGGGGCGTTGCTTTTAGCGTATTGCGTGTTTAGAACCATCGGTATTTTTTATCTTTTAGAAAAATCAAGTTTTTTGCGTTTTAAAAGAGCTAAAAACCCTGTACAAACTTTAAAACATTTTTAAAAATTCGAAATATTGATAAAAAATCGCTATTTTTTGTAGTTCCTGGTAAAATTTATTGGTTTTTTTTTACTTACTGTTTCACGTAATTTACAAACTTCAAAATAAATCCAGAATTCCTTGCAACTATTGATCCGGGTTTTTCTGCCCGCCGATCGCCGCTGATCTGATCGCTTCGCGTCCTAAATGCGACCGTAGATCCATCGAGACCATCGGAACTCGTCGTTCTGCACCATTGGTAGGCAAGTCGAGAATTTGCCTAAACCGACTCCCCCGTCCGATTCACATGGCCCACCGGAAAACACGATCGGACCGCGCCGCCGGCTTACGCCGCCAAAAAGGGTCCCCGCCACGAAACACTTTTCGACCTCGGCGCCCGGAATCGGCGGTCCGAGTCGGGTGCATTTCCGGGGCTCGATTCTTCCCCTCTGTGCTCGCTTTAATGCGCCGTTCACGTGCTCTCACGCAAAACGCGGGGTTGGGTGGAGGGTCCCGCCCGCCACCCATTGTCACCGGCAAGGGTTTGTGCCGGCTGATATGCAGATTGGGCATCGCTTTCTGATCTCGTTGCGCGCGGGCCGGGAGTCGATTCCCCCAAATGCCGTCTACTAGTCGGCTATCTGCTATTTGAGTTTGCATGTCCCTTTAAACTAGACTTGTTATCGACCCGGGTCGAAATTCGGTCGGGTCGAAAAGGCTCCCGCAGCGAAAACTTTTGTAAAATTCATAACCTTTTCTAATGTAGAATTCCGCTATTTCGTCTTCAGTTTTGATGCTGTGAGATCATTTCCTACATTTTGAGTTATTAAACTATAAGTTTTTCTGCTAGAATCACAGAGAACGGAAAATTTTTCAGGTTCTGCGTGCTGCGGTTGACTCCCCCATCCCTTTTGCCCGTTCTCTGTGATTCTAGCACAAAAACTTATAGTTTAACGACTCAAAATGTAGGAAATGATCTCACATAATCAAAACTGAAGACGAAATAGCGGAATCCTACTTTAGAAAAAAGTTATGAATTTACAAAGGTTTTCGCTGCGGGAGCCTTTTCGACCCGACCGAGTTTCGACCCGAGTCGGTAACAAC
>CATQJA010001416.1:0-22500 GCA_958295435.1 Mesorhabditis spiculigera
CGACCTCACCAAATTCCGGGTGAGTTTTTGAATTAAAATGGAGTTATTGGGGTTTTCGCATTATCGGGGCTCCCTTGACACTTACGGCGCGACACTTGCGGCCGACACTTGCGGCGCGGTCATTTGCGGCGGGCGCGAAACTTGCGGCGCGACACTTGCGCCCGACACTTGCGGCGCAGCATTTATTATTTTTAAATGTTGTAAATTTAGCATTTCTTCACGGATTTTGTTTGTAATTGTTAGATTTTTGTTCAAAATTAGCAATTTAACCGACCCGCAGGCGGAACCCCCCTGAGGGCGTCAGGCAAGATGGGCCGTCGCTTCGGATGGGCTGCCGCTCCACTCTTTCTAAATCGGGGCGCCTGGGCGCTTCGCGCTCCTCGGGCGCCCCGATTTAGAAACCCTGTACGAGCTCGCACCCATCCGAAGCGACTAGGCCCCGGGTGGCACGAAGCCTTTTTTTAGTCACAGAGCGGAGGAAGTAGCGGCCACTTTCCCTCCAAATTGAACGACTTCGGTCGCAAACCCGACTTTTTATAAGTTTTGAATACTAAATTCGGATGCAACTTATCAAATAACACCTTAAACCATTTTTATATAGTTTATACTAAATAACCGCAAGGGCGCGCCGCAAGTGTCGGGCGCAAGTGTCGGGCGCAAGTGTCGGGCGCAAGTGTCGCGCCGCAAGTGTCCGCGCCGCAAGTGTCGCGGTACCATCGGGGGTGGAAATTTGGGACAACGTTGAGAACTTGAATTTTTGACCCAAAAAATTGGCCATTTTGTTCGAAAAGTCGGCCTTTTGTTATTTTATATTTTTTAAATTAAAAACAGGCCTATTTTGATATTTATTTTACTGATTAAATTTTGTAAAGTTTTTGCGTTTTTAGGAATATTAAAAAACTCTAGAAACCGGTTTCCATTAGAAAAAGCGGATCTTATGCACGATTTTTTATTTTTTAGGATTTATACAATTGTTTTTTTTCAGCAAAGCGGCGCCAGCGGCGACACGACAATGATGCCCTGATCCCTCCGCCACACAACTTCATCGATTCCACCCCTTGTTTCGCCCCGTTGATACAAGATCTCAAAAGTTAATTTGCCGACCTCCACCAGTTTTACCATTCTTCTTACACTGTTCCCTGTTATTTCTCATTCTTGTACCCCACATTGCCTCCTCTTACAAATGTCAAAAGCCCCGGCCCACCCAGTCACTATTGCCTTTAAAGTTTGTGTGAAGTTTTGTGTGTTGCTCCACAGGTGTGATTATGGCTGGCGAATCTCTTAACTAAGCTAGCAAACGTTGTGCCAGCACCGGAATCACCGAATCCCCAATTATCACTTGATATACAGTAGGCCACTACTTTGACGATGCCAACACACATATTGAAACACTTACAGATACACACACACAGCTATCCCTTCGCCTCATTTATGCGTACATGATCTGATAATCGGTAGCTTGTGCACCTAGCCCATTTGAAGAATACTAAATTGTTCCAGTTGTAGCAAGGAGTGGAAAAGCGTTGGATTCAGTTTTTGGCTGGATGAACGGTCTATCGAGGAATTTGTATGGTTTTGAAGAGATTAAGAAGTTTTAAAGAGTTTCTTTTTTTTTGTAGAGCTCTTGAGCTAGTGTAAAGTTTATCGTTTTTGTAGAGCTTTTAAGCGATTGTAAAGCTTTTAGCGTTTTTTTGGTGTAAAGTTTTTAGCTATTGCAAAAAGTTTTTCGTATTTTGTACTTTTTATTCTGTTAAAACCAAAAACTGCTCACGGCTCGTCAAAGCGCACTTTAGTACGGGGCGCGCCTTTTGCCACTGGTCCTGTGCTGCGCGGCCGCCCATATTAGAAAAAGCAAAGTTTGTAGTTTTCTTGCCATAACTTTTTTGGCATGATTTCGAAAATTTGGGAGGCTTGACGAATCGATGGAGAAAAAAATTCTCTATCGAACGGTGACGGTTGCATAGGGCGTTCTCAAGGAAATAAGGAGTTATTCGAGCCTAAAGTTTCACAAATTTCCAAAACAGTGGTTTTACAACGAGCTTTTCGTCCTCTAGGCATAAGATACCGTCAATAAGTTGCTAATGAGTTACGCGAAGTACAAATGTACTATTCTGACTCAAATATCAAAGCTTTTGGAAAGCTAAAGTAATTTTCCTAAACGATAATATGGAGCCTTGAATAATCGGCTTTATAAGGCCATTTTCTATATAATTTTGTCAAATTAGAGAGCGTGAATCGAGAATTACTAAATTATCATGTGTCGATTCTGGAAATGAGTTCAAACGGCAAGTTTTTTGAAAAAGAGGCGTCAGCCTCGTAAGAACTGTCCTAATCTACTAAAGTAAAGGCCCCAACTGGGAATACATCTCAAGATTTAGTAAAAAATTGATCCGCCGCCTTCAAAAACTGATTTTATAGCGAATCCGCGACTGTTTTGAGCTCCTTTCCGGCAGAAATCCTTCTAGCCGCGATTTTCCGAATTTTAACGGTAAATCGCTAGTTTGGTTTGGCTTACTGCCTCCCAGAGTCTTTGTGATACTATTGGAGCAAAAAGCAAAAGAATTTCATGAAAATTGAGGGATTTGTACCCGAGAGGAATCGAACCCGGGGGGTACGGGGGGCTCGCCTGGGGAGTTAACCCACTATCCGCGGGGAGAGAGCCGCCGCCCCCCAAAGTGCGTTTTTGGTAAGGGCTGACGAGCCGTGTGCTGCCAAAAACTCTGTGTAAAAATAGCACCTGCGATTTCGGCAATTTCCCTTTGCTTCTTCGTCGTAAAGCTTCTAATCCCTATTACCTGATTCAGATGAGCAGCTACTGGTTCAAGAACTTTTGCGGGCTGCCCGTGACTGACTTTGAGCTGTTGAAGGTAAAATCTTTCTGGATAGCAATCCTCAATTTCTAGGTCCCTCATCCCGGCGCCGAGTTCTCCATTCATGTGACTTTGCGCAGTATTCAGGTAGAAAATTAGTCTTTTTAACGCCTAGAGCTTTTTACAGAACCGTAGCTTCTAGCTACCGTTTATTATCATCTATTAACCGATATTTTAGACCGGTGCCCTGCTCGGCTCGATCCTGGGCCCACTCTCCACGGCGCTCTTCGCCAACACGGATCGCCGATTCGACCTGCGGACCGTGAAGTCGCAATTCGTTTCCGGTGGAATGCAAGGTAGCGCATTTTAAAAATACAATTAATTTTTGGTTCCAGGCGCGCTGATCGGGGCCGTGCTGGGCCCGTGCATCACGTGGTACTCAATTCGAAACATGAGTACCGTGGCGCTGTATGATAAATGCTACAAGTTGAGGTGTGTTTTTTACTAAATCGCGTCGGTTTTGCGCATTACTTCATGGATTGAAGGGTGTTTTCGTTTTAGCCGGGTGGGAAAAGTAACTTTTCCGATAGCGCTGCGGAGGCGAAATATTTAGATTTTGGCTTTTTTTATTTTTACGCTGTTTTTAATAGAAACTCTTGGTATGTGATTGTAAAAGTAGAAAATGTTATTTTTCATCGAAAATTAGGAAAATGACGTAATTGATGGAAAAAACTTAGAGCTTTAGATATCTGAGAAAGTTTTAATACAATTTCTAACGATCAGCAGCAGCGGCTAAAAACACTATAAAACGTTTGGAGATCTACCAGAGCTTTTACTTTTACAACTTCATCGGATAAATTTTTATTTTTGCAGATTCGACAACCAACAGCTCTGGCTCGACCGGACAACCGTGATTTCGGGCGCTGTCGGAGCGCTGTCGAACGGAAGTCTCGGCTTCATCGTCGGCCTCGACCTCGCCCTCGTCATGAGCAACCTGATGGGCCGTGCCTGGTGATTTCGGCGTAGTTTTTCTACTAGTAGTTTCTCCTAACGTTTACCCATGTCTCGCCCCGTCATTAGCATTCACTTTTTTACGGTCCTCTTCCCATTTTTGTATAACTTTCACCACGTTGCCCGATGTACAGCCCCCGCCTTTTTTGACTAGTACGTAGCTTGCCATAACGCAGTATATACGGTGCCTTTGTCTAGGATATTTGATGAATCGAATAAAGCATATTTTCTATGAAATCGGTATATTGTTGTTGTTTCCTGTTTATTATTGCGTTTCCAGGAGAAAAAGTAATATTTTTAGCAATACTATAAAAAGGAAAAGTGGTGTTAGGATTTTGAGAACCTCCAAATTTCATTCTGCCAAGCCTCATTTTGCCAAATATACATGCGCCGGTTCGTTTCTGAAAAATCGGTCCTTTCGCATTACCGGGGGGGGGGGCTGAACTTTGTTGTAACAGTCTAGAAATGGGTGTAAAGGGTTTTAATAGTGATTAATATGTTTTTAGCAATTAGATATAGCAATATTGCAACTCAAAGCCCTCTAAAGCTTTAAAAATGCTGGAAAAAGCGAAGTTTGTCAAAAAAGCAATTTTTGATAGAAAAAAAAATATATTTTTGTATTTTTTAAACAAAATCAGGGCTGGTACCAAATCGAAAAATACCCCGAGTTTAGGGGGGCTATAGATGTTTCATAGCCCTTATGAAAAAAACACAAACAAAAAACAATGAAAAATGGATCCTTAGAAAAACTTTCCCGCCCCCCGATAATGCGAAAGGAACGAAAAATGAATTTAAATTCGGCAAAAGGAATTTTCGGCAAGATGAAATTACGGCTAAACAAATCGAGCTAAAAAACTCGACTCGAGTCAAAGTTGTGGGTGGTGGTGCAATGTTCCCCGGTTGGACATGCGAAATGCGGGGTTGTATCTGTTCAGCTGCAAGTCGACTGGCTGACCCGGGCCCCGCCCGAATTTTTTTATTTACCAAAAACGGCGGTGGACTCTTTTCGTACGCCCTCCCACGTAGATGACGAGCAAAAAATGAGGGTAGGGGCGTGTAATGTTGAAGTCACCGGCCGGCTTGTACCGACCCCTAATTCGGACTATTTGGACAGCGGGGAGGCACCGGATATTCGACGAGATGGTATAAATATTCGCGAGGTGAAGCTTGAACATCATCAATTGAAGCCGTTCAGCCATTCAAACTTGCCCAACTCTACGAAAATGATGAAGCTGGCTGTTGCGTCGCTTTCCGGTTGGATTTTGAGTTTTTTTTTTGCGGGTTATCGGGCTGAGATTCGGGAGTTTAAAGGTGTTTAAAGGGACACGCAATGTAAGAGTATGGATTTTCCGTCCTTGCGTTCTGAATAGGTTTTTTTTTGGCTCGGCCGCGATACACGACCTGCAATCTTGATTTTGCCCTTGCGTAACGAGCGCTTCAACAAGGTCACGCGGCGTGCGCGCTGGGTGTCGCGGCGCGGCGCGGTAGGATACCTCACAAATCCCGGGGCATCCCCTTGCTTGTCCCTTTAAATTATCTATTCTGCTTGTTTGATTCGGAGCTCTGTGACGAAATTATGACGAAATGTTTTACGAAGACTTCAAGAAAATGTGCGTGTTGCGTATCACGTGCTTAGACGGGACGGGTAGCCAAAAAAACCCCACAGGCATCGTTGTCCCGGCTTTGAAAATGTAGTAATCATTTAGTTTGATTAGAAAGATGTCGGGTGTTTTAAAAAGCAAATTTTCTATTTTTTATAACGCAAATTTTCCAGTTCTCCTCTTCGCTCAGGCGTGCGTCGACAACTCGGCCAAGTAAGCGGTTTCTAGAATCAAATACGATTCCTCAAAGGTCCCTGCTAATTACCCGATTTTTCAGCTGCGCCAGCTGGACGTCCAACGGTTTCTGCAGCAGCACATTCTACACGACCGCTTACAAGACGCAGTACTGCCCGGCGAGCTGTAAGCGAAATTTCCTGGTTTTGGAACGTGAGATTTCTAGGTGGTCTCTGCTCACTGGTTTCCACAACTGCGTCGACGACTGGATGCCGGAATACGAATTCTAAGTAAGGACATTTTGTCTCTAGCTTGCGCGCTCTCGCTCTCTGTCTGTCTCTCTCTCTCTCTCTCTCTCTCCCCCTCTCTCTCTCGATCGCTCACCCTCTGGCTTTCAAAGAAAACTGTTCCAGCTGCGCCTCGTGGGTGTCCAACGGTTTCTGCACCAGCACCGCCTATACGGCTGCCCAGGTATGAAAAAATAAAAACCTAAAAAATGCGAAAATAAAAACTTTACATTGCAAAAAGTTAGAGATCTTTGTAAAAGAATTTTTAAATTATTTTCAACTAATTTAGAAAGCCGCCTATTGCCCGGTGAGCTGCGGACTGTGCGTCTCCACGACGGCTGGTGGGTTTTGGGACTAGAAAAATCTGCGAGCAAAAACACCGTTATTAAACCTCAATTTCTTACTTTAAAAGCCAACAATAAGCAACCTTTTTAGCTTCAACCGCCACGACAAAAACGAGCACCACTGGCTCGACGGCCACCACCAAGACCAGCACCTCTGCCACCACAAAGACCAGCACGGCCAGCAGCACCTCGTCCTAAATCACTTCAAAACTGATTCCTAATATTTTTGCTTTAATGAATATGTATTTAATAACTATTATGAAACGAGATATTTGCCATACACACCCCGCTGGCCAAAGAAAGCAAGATTCCTATAGATTTTAAAGGGCTTGTTATGACAAAAAAAAGTACGAAACCCGAATTTCTTGCCTAATTGCAACTTCTAAACTCTCTGAAAACTTTAAAACACACCAGACGCTGTAATCGCAAAATTGAATCATGGGTTGCTACCTTTTTATATGAATTTCGGAAGCATAGCGGAGCAACAACTGAAATTTATTATTTTATGGCAAGTTTTAACCCCTCAAAACATTAACATACGCCAAACGCTATAAGTAGAAGATTTAATAACGGTCTCCTATCTTTTTATATAAATTGCGAAATGTTCACGATGCCAAAATGCCTAAAAAGCATGATGTTCGCTCTGCGTCCCCGAAACGCGCGCCACCTGGGCCCACCCGGGGGACGGGGGTATAAAAGAGACCGGGCCTCCCAATTTTCTCTCGCGTGGCGGGAAGATGGCTTCGAGGGGTTGACCCACAGGTCCTTTGTGGCCTTACAGTACCCCGGGAAGGTCTGAGCGAGTCCAAACCTCCCTAAAAGGTGGTCCCCTGAGAGGGGGCGGGCTCAATGGCCCGGGGCCCGAACAGGAAAACGTGCCCGTCGAAAGACGGTTGGGAATCGGGTCTGACCAGCTGAAGCTGAGTGCGATAGCCATGTCAACCAGATAACACAATTCAGACTATTCTCTCGCCACGCAACCCCAAAATTTTTTTGGGTTTTTTTGGGTATAAAGTGGTTCAGAAAGCCGGTGGTATTCAAAGAATTTCAGAGGAGAATATCGACAGCCATATTCAGGGACGTAGCGTAATACAGGCCCCGGGGGCCCGGGGCCCCCCCCGAAATCGGCCGGGGCCCGAAAATTTCATAAGGGGGGACCCTTATGATTTTTATTTTCTCAGAAATTTTGCTGCCTGCGGCGCTATTTTTTCACGTTTTTACGGCTATTTGTAGAGCTATGTGACCTGGTTTTCAAAAATTTTTGCCTGCGGCGCTGTTTTTTTCCGCGATGTTTTGAGTTTTTTGGAAAAATTTTTTCGGGGCCCCCCCCCGAAATTTTTTTTCTGGCTACGCCCCTGGCCATATTCTTGGCACGTTTTGCCGATCTGACGAACAGTCTGACCCTTGCTGCCTTTTAAACGGCGATTTTACTTGTCGGAATTTTGGCCAGTAGCTATTCTGACGTGCGTATTTGGGTTGGAGGCGGGATTTTTTGGTAATTTTCGGTCATTATTCTTACAGTATTTCTTAATTTCTTGCGATTCCTTTCCCACAATTTCTCAAAAGTTACTTTGTTTAACACTGCAATTTCCTTAATTGAAAGTTTTTTTCAGGTTAGTCGTAGATAAACTCGACGGCTTTTGCGCGTAAGCTTAGCTTGGCTTGGGAGTCGAGTATTGCGCTAGATTAGCGGCGAAAAAACCCACGCAAAAAAATTCCAGGCGCTGGACGTGGTTTAAACTTTTGTTAGTTTTTTTTATAAACCACAATTTTATGCATAAGCTCCAACGACTCAAGGACACAGATGGACCCGATCGCATGCTTGTTCGGCTGGCCAACCTTGCTCCATCAGCGGGCGCAGTTCAGCGAATTTCTAAATTCAGAAAAATCTTTTTTTCTTCTCTTCTTGACTTGGCTTTCTATTCTGAGCTACTTTTGCAACATTTAAAAAGGGTGTAGGACTTTAACAATTTAAAAAATCAGGGGGTTTGGACTCACTCTGGTCAACGTCCTCTTGCACTCTGTCCAATGCTCTTCAGAATGTTGGCAAACGTTCGTGATTTCATCTATCCAGGAGGTTCTCGGGAGGGAGGAGCATTGCTGGAAAATTATTGGCTTTTCGCTCTCTCACTCTCTCGCTCACTCTCTCTCTCTCTGTCTCTCTGTCTCTCACTTGCTTACCCGAACGTACGCCTGACACACTCCGCACATGAATACGCCGGAGTTGACGGTGGAAATGAGTACGGTGAGAAGCAAGAAGAGGAAGCGCATTTTAGCCCGTCAAAAAATAGACTTCTGGCCAGGGCAATGAGATTTTTATACCGCGGGGGAAGAGATTTGCAGCATCGATTTTATAAAAATAATCTTTTCGTTGTCATGTAGTGATTCTAAAAATAGTGTTCAATAAGAGGTTCTTGGTCTGAATTTATGATAGGTTTTATCCGGACATATTTTTTACAGCTTCAGTTCTCGCACTTGTTCTCTCTCTCTCTCTCTCTCTCTCTCTCTCTCTTTCTCTCTCTCTCTCTCGCTCTTTCTCTCTGTCTCTCTCGCTAGCTCCTTCTCCCTTTCTCTAGTTCTCTCTCCCCTTTTAATTTCATTTTCTGCACGTTTTAGAATTTTAGAAAGTTAAAGAAAGAAACCAAGCCTTTATTCAGGAATTTTTGTAGGCAAGCCGCATAAGCCAAGTAAATATCTTGATTATGAATATCTTTAGGCTGCGGTCGTGGAGGCTGTGCTGCTGCTGGAGGCCGTGCTCGAGGAGGAGGCCGTGCTAGCCGTGCTGCCGGTGGAGCTCGAGCTGGCGGTGGACGCAGTGGAGGCGGCTGAAAAAAAAATTATCCAAATTTTATTGGAAGATCCGTAAAGAATCTCTGCTAGCTGGCCCGCTCGTCTCAATTTGAGTAGAAAATGGTCATTTTTAGTCGAAAAATCGAGATGTGTTACGTTTGTGTTTCGTTTTCCACATAAATACCCCCCCCCCCCCGATAATGCCAAAGAACCGCAAATCCTACCCGTCGTGGCTCCGCACAGGCTGCAGCTGTTCGGGCAGTAGGCTTCTCTCTAAAAACCGGAAGTTGCCCTGAGTGAGGTTTCAGCAAACCTGAGCAGTGGTGTAGGCGCTGTTGCTGCAGAATCCGTTGGCTACCCAGGCGGCGCAGTTCGAGTTGTCCGTACAGCTCGAAGACGTCGTCGCCGAGCAGAGGCTGCCTGGAATTTTTGCCTTAGGTGACTCTATTAACGCGCGGATGTAAAAACCGACCACGCAGATTCTTCTATAGATTCCAAAGCTTGCCGAGGCATTTAAACCCAAATTTTTGGGATTTTTAAGCTTACAAGAGTATGCGCAGTACGACAAGCGCTCGGCGTATGTGTAGAAGCTGTTGGTGCAGAAGCCATTGGCCACCCAGTTGGAGCACCTGAAAACGAAGATTTATAAATCCTTAAAGGGGCTCAGAAGTCAAAATTCGTGCGTGCGGGGATTGAACCTACGGGTCAGAAAACTAAAGGGTCACTGCCGAGAAGTGCCAAAAAGTCATATGATTGCGAAAAAAACGTAAAATGTTTGAGAAAAACCGAATTCTTTTTGGGCGAAAACGACATATTGAGTGCGCGGCGATTCCATGTCGTAATGACTTGTAAGGCACCCAATCTCATGATCTCGGTGATTCTCCAATCAATTTTCATAATTTAAAAGTCTGGAAAGATCAAAATTCGTTGAGGATTCCAAAAATAGTATCAGATTTTTAAATTAAAGCGTTTTCGCGTCCAAACAGGGACTAGAGAACATGCGGCGCGGTCGCGTTGCGGCCGCATCTGGCTATTTGCCAGGAATCACAGCAGGGGGCCGTGGACCAGATTTCGGAACCCCTTTAAGTATCTCTGGAGTGGGCAGTTTAGCAGAGATTCTTTGGGAATCTACAAATTCGAGATTTTCGGTAGCAGAGCTTCTTTGGGGTCGGCAGAAACAGCTTAAGATTGGCTGATTAACTGGAAACTTACTCCGAATAGCTGTCCGAGCATGCGTCAACGGCGAGGAGGGCTACAATTTGGCTCAACGACCGTAGCCAGAATTAACTTACCACAAGCCAGAGCAGCCACAAGCTTCAGCATCTTCTAAGCGGCAAGCACAAGCCTCAAAATAGTGAGGATTCAGAATCCTTGCATCCTTTTATACCAAAAATTCCTTCGAATTTCGCGCAAATTTGCGTAGCCCCATGGTGATGATGGTGTTGGTGATCAGGCTCAGGTTCTGTCGAGAGAAAGAAAAAGATAGAGAAGCAGAGAGAGAGAGAGAAAGAGAGAGAGTGAGAGAGAGAAAGTCGGTTCATTGTCTCCACCCAAAAACACGACTCCAACTTGTTTAGCTTCAAGTTGAGCCAAAACGGGCTTGTCCCGCCGGGAAGCTGCTCAAATAGTGCATGCACCGGATCCGCGACGCTTGTTCGGATGGTCGTCTGGGCCCCAAAAAAGGCTCTCCTCCTCATAAAGCTGTAGCCAGTCGTTTTGGTGTTTCGATGAAGCCGGTGGAAAAGATGAGCAAGGAGCGAAATATGGATTTTGCAGGGCGAACCAGCTTGCGACGAAGCGGAAGTGTTTCGGAGATTGTAAAAGGACTAGAAAGACAATAATCGACACGCTTTGGTTTTAGATGCCTATACAACCATCCTGACATACCTACACTGCAGAAAAAAGCCGATTTCACCCGATAAAATTAAAAAATGAGGACATAAACGCATTTTTAGAGGCGTTCGGCAGTGTATCTACTATCCTTGTACGTAAGCTTGCAACGATCGTACTGCGATTTGTAGCGCCCCGTATTCGCTAGTACGGTCGCAACACGTTGCGCAACGCAGCCACAAACTGCCAGGTATCTTAAAATAGGGATTAAGCTCGTACGATAACCTGAATCCAACCGTTGAGATGTGCTGTCGCAACGTAATGTAGATATTCCAATGTTCTACATATTTGAGGTAAATAAATTTTGACAAAAAGAAAATGAAAGTGAAATTTATCGAAAATAACATGCACAAAATGCAGCTCAACGGACGGAATTTCGGCTCCCTGGTAGCAAACTTACTAGTACCCCTGTTCTGACCATTTTTACGTCCGGATACGCAATTCGAATTCCTCCATGTCTCAACCCAAGTTTCGAGACATGCACCTGCTGCCCGATTCTCCCACCATTGTCCGCCCGAAAAACCCGAGTTTTTCAGTCGGAATGGCGCACCATTCGCAACGGCACAAAAACAGTTATGCGCATTGTGAGGGGCGAACGGGCGGGTGTGCGAGAGAGAGCGAGAGAGCGAGAGAAAGAGAGGGAGAGAGGAACAAAGAGAGTGTATCGGAGAACGAAGACGGTCGATTGATATTTGCATACGTCTCTCCGTTCGCCGTCTCGGAACGGGCGGCGTTGACGCATCGTTTCCGGACCGTATAGCGTTATCTGAACTCAGTCGGTTTCCAACAGAAATAGATTAAATTGACGTTTTAATCCCTAAAGAACTCCGGTGAAAAAATTCTTTTTTAAATTTAAATTATCAAATTCGGGCGTTAATGTTCAGCTTCTTTCAAAATTTTTCTTTTTTCCTTTGAAATTTTACTGTCTCTCGCTCTCACTCTCCTTCTGCACAGAGGTATATTTTCGGCTTCAGTACGATTTTTGGCGAGCCCGCAAAGATTCTTGGGGAAAATCCGGGTCTCGAAAACAAGTTTTCCAACCGGATTGTTTACTTTTCTCACGCCTCTGCCTGGCCGAAATCGGAAATCGGAAATGCAAAGAGCTTGGGGAGTCAAAAAATCACCCGATTTGAATTTGGCATATCCCTCGCTGTCTCTCTCTCTCTCTCTCTCTCTTTTTCTCTCTCTATCTCTTTCTATCTCTCTGTCTCTCTCTCCTTAAGACCACGAAATTACTACCCTCGAGCTCGTGCTCACTGGCCAGTTGGACCTCCCCGTCCCCTTGATCGTCGTTATCCGTCAAAGTGCCTTCTTTTCAAGCCATTTCCCCCATGGGGTGGGTCCTAAGAAGTGGCCAATCTGGCGGTTGTGAGGAGGGCCAACTGCTCATCCTCCTTTCGGGTTGTCCATCCCTGACCAGGCTGTTTTCACCCCCCATCGCTTTTGACCGAAATGAAGTACCGATCCCCTTGCCCTGTCAACTCGGCTCGGGTTTCAGCCCACACCTATATATCTTTTCTGACCGTAGATATCCCTTTCGAAGTGTTTTTTACCTAAATATTGACAGTGAAAATGCCGACAAATACGGATCGCGGCAGCTAATGTCGGGCCGGATAAGAATGCCGACAACCAAAATGCCGATAGTCGGAAAAATGCGTAAAATTCATAGTTGATCTCGTCGGTATTTTGGCGTTATGGATCATGGCTGTCGGGATTTCGGATGTCCGAGTTTTCCTTGTCAGGATTTTGAATGTCGGTTTATCGTGTCGGCGTTCGTTTGCCTTGCCGCGATTTTGGCTGTCGATATTTTATCGTGGCAGCATGTTGTTGCTGTCGCTCTTTTTGATAGCCGGGATGAATCTGTCGGTATTTTCAGTGTGGATTGTGGCTTTCATGTCGGTATCATGGCTGTCGGTATTTTGGCCTGTCGGTATTTTATCATTTCTGGATTTTTCTGTGGGTGTTTGCCGATTGATTCGGCGGCAATTTCCCTAGTTGCAAGCTATTTTCCACATCTCACGAGCAGCTCCTAACCACACCAGTATTTCTGAGCCGACTAGCCAGAGGGTAGCCAAGAAGGGGGCTAATCTCCCGCCGATCGAGTTCTGCCCCCGGACCTTCGGATCCGCCCAGGTGGACAGGTGTATGTCAAATTTTACTCCGTGCGCATAGAAGCGGTCGTCTGGAGCTCATTTTTGCTGGCGTAAATCGATTTCCTAAATGGGCTTTGCTAGCCAGATTCCCCATTTTTTAGTTATTTGTATCTCTCACACGCTCTCCCTTCCTCCTCTCTCTCTCTCTCTCTCTCTCTCTCTCTCTCTCTCTCTCTCCTCTCTCTGTCCCGCTCCCTCGCTCTCTCTTTATCTCCCTTCTCTCTATCTCTATCTCTCACGCTCTCTCACTTTCTCACTCTGTCGCTCTGACAGTCGTTCTCCCCTTCTCCCTCTCTCACTCTCTCTCTCTCTCTCTCTCTCTCTCTCTCTCACTCTCTGTCTCTCTCTCTTTCTCTTTCTTTCTATCATATTTAAATAATACCGGTCTTCAATACCTTATTTTCGAAAACCATTCCCCAATAATCTCCACTAGCTAGTCCCAATTTTATTTTTCTTCCAGCGCCTCACCTGCTTTTTAAGGTTTCAAGGTTCCATTCTCCTCTATATCTTTTGCGGATCTTTTGCAGCTATGTTCCTACTCCTCCTCTTTCTCCTCTCTTCCTCAAACCGAATCGACCTGTGTGTGAGACACGATTCGATCGTTATCACGCTGTGCACGGCCGGCCGGTGGTTTGTCGTTTATGCCCTTCTTTTCATGTCTTTCTTCTTCTCCGTCTCTTGCTCCTCTCTCGCTTCATTCTCCTCAAAGCCCTGACCTTCGACATTCACTTGGCGCCTAAAAAAACGACGACCCAGGTTGATGCTCGATCAGACGGACTCGGGTTTTTGAAACCTTGAAATTCACATGCGGCTGCCCGCTGTGTGGCGTTGGAATGAAAATTCACTCCATCATCCGTCTATTGTTGCCATTCGTGGCTGGGTGGGATCGTTCTCTTTTTGGTATATTTTGAGCTGGACGATTCGACAGAACCGTCAAATCATTAAAATATAGATTTTTGTGTCTTCCTGTTTAGATATTTTTAATTTAGCCGTTTGTCCCGCCCTGTTTTACCTGTGCTTTTTAAGCGATTGCATCCTCGTCCCGAGGCTATTTCAGTACCGTAACTCTTTTAAAGAATTACCAAAATTCAACAGAGGATTCTTGAGGTCTTTTTGATCTATTTTTATTTAATTCTTTATTGTTTTTAGTGAATATTTCAATACGATAGTTTGAATACTAAATTCACCTTTAGGCCCTCGAAGTGTTTCAATCGAGAATAGGATAAAAATGGTAGCTCAATGACCTGGTGTCCTCTATTTCCCTCGTTGTCTCTCTCTCTCTCGCTCTCTCTCTTTCTCTGTCTCTCTCTCTCTCTCTCTCTCTCTCTCGATCTTTGAAGGCACTTCGATTAACGAATTCTTCTGACATAAATTCTTCTGAATACACTTACTGTAAAGTGTTTTTACTCAAGTTGGAGTTTCGACTCGGGACTAAGGGCATCATGTGCAGAATTTTTCGCTGATTCCGAATCCGCTTTCCAAATTTGCTGCGGACTTTTGTTTTGAAAGTTATACAGCAATTATGGTAGTGTTTTGCACCAAAATCAAGGAACCGTTATCGTTTTCGAACTGGGAAGGGAGCTGTGAGCGCGTACTTCAGGGCCCATGGACCAGATCAAACCAAGAAGGGAATAGAGGGCCAGAATCCGAGTTTTTTCCTTTTTCAAGCCCAATTTGCACCAAGAATGAATTTTTAAATAAAAGTCCGCAGCAAATTTGGAAAACGGATTTGGAATCAGCAAAAAATTCAGCACAAGCTGCACTTGGTCCCGAATCGAAACTCCAACTTGGGTAAAAACACTTTACAGTTAAATACCCTTGGAAAGATGGCCGAGAGTCCCCCGGGGTGAGGGACCGACGGGGGACTACTATCGACGTAATTCAGATTACGAATTGGTAACTTTTATGTAAAGCGTAATTTCGGCGCAGGACAAAACGAGAAACCCGGAAACGGCCAGTTGGCCAGTTCGGATCCCGCCCGCTGCCAAATTCTTTGCTTTTTGCCAATAGCATCTTTCCAGGGGCCTTTAATTAACTGGTAATGGAAATTCGTATCCTGCATTTTATAGAATTCTGTTTGAATACACGATAAAGATATAACTTGTATTTTTTATATTAAATTCGATATTCCCGTCTGCCTCTAAAACTTTCACACCGTGCCTCCCAGCAACCCGCTAGCCAGCTAGAAACGTTTTTGTGCCTTTTGCCCCCGGGCTGGTGGAAACACCAGCCCATCTGGCCTCCCGGTTTGCTCTCACTGACTGGCTGACCCCTTGAAGAAGACACGGCACATTGTGAGTCATCCGTTGCGAGAGAGAGAGAGAGAGAGAGGGAGAGAGAGGCAGAGAATCTCGAGAATGCCAACTCGGGGTCGCCTGAATGCTGATAATAGCTAGCTTACAGGGTCTGCGGTGTCTCCCGCCTATTTCCGGTCGGTTTTCATAATATTCCTTGTTTAATTTGCTATAATTAAACCTTAAGAAATTATATTTAAGAAGTATCTGTAAAGTAATACAAGTTTCTTATTTTCTGTTTTTTTTTAACGAATTCGGCCTATTCTAGATTTTCCAATAAATTCAAATTAACTTGAGCTTTAACATCTAAAAGTACATATCGGTTTTTTTATTTGAAATGGACCCATTTTTTGAGCATTCAAAATTCCTTAAATGACAAGATCTACACCAGTTAGCGTGCCCTCATTGACAGCTCAAGCTGTGAGTGACCCATTTTTTAGCCAGCTCCCCGGAACACCTAATGACAGGTTGTCGGCAGGGGACGGGATGGGTGAGTAAGAAATGGAATCCCCTCGGGACTCAAAATTTTGCTATCGGTTTTTGCCTCGGAATTCTTCCACTTATTGATCCTTTAAGGGCATCCGGAAATCCGGAATTTGAAGGTATTTTAGAAAACAGCAATTTCCGGTTATCGTAAGCCAACGCAAACTTTATATTCTCAGCTGTTTTATCAAATCTTTTTTATTTTTTTTTGGCTTTTTCGGCGTTAGGCATTATTTGTGGATTCTAATTCCAAGTCCCTTTAAACCGTTAATGCGCTCTACTTTGGTCATTTTGTGCTAGACAAAAATCGAGTCATTATTTGGGTTCTCTCCCCACTCTCGAGTGACCACCCCCTGTTTTCTAAATAATGACTCACAAGTGAATGATTTTAACGGTTCTCACGGCTTTTCCTCTGCCGCGGATTTTTCTTCCCCCAGACTCTCTGCTAGCCAGCTAGCCCAGCTCCTAAATGATCTCTGCTACGTCTCCCTACCCTATTCAAATTAGGTTTCCCATTTTCGATCAAAGCCTTCAGTTTCCTAAATGGTCTCTGCTAGCTTGCCTCAACTTCTGGCAGATTGCTGCTAACTCCTGAAAAGCTCTAGCGTTGCTCCTAATTTCCGGATCAGCTTTTTGGATTTTTCAAGGGTCTCTGCTAGCTGGCCCTGCTTCAAAACAAGTAAATCCCAAAAAGGGTGGATCTTCCGCAAATAATCCCTGCTAGACCGCCCTGAATGTACCATGGATTCAATGTTTGCCAAGCTTTTTAGAGACAGGGCTTGGCGGCCGAGTCGATCGGGTTAGATTCATCTTCTTGCTCTCTGTCGCTCTCTTTATATCTCGTCTCTCTATCGCTTGGTCTCTCTCTCGCTATCTCTTTGTCTCTCTCTTTCTCTCGACTCTCGCCTTACTCCTCACCATCCACGGCCATCTGGCCATTGTGTGTGTTGGTGGTGGATGGTGGTAGTGAGTGGATGGACATGCCCTCCAGCTATATGCTATCTCTCTCTCCCTCTCTCTCTCTCTCTCTCTCTCTCTCTCTCTCTCTCTCTTTCACTCGCCTCTTTTGCATTGATTTTTCGCCTGGGCCCCCTCTGCTCGACCCGCTATTTTTGTTGGCCCCTTTTTGCCATTGCGGGTGGCTACGCGGATTACGTGGATTAGGTGTTGTAACCTGATGTTGGGGGCCAAATCAACGCCGCACTCAACTACGGCAAAAACTTTTTGTTACGCTGGCAATTTGTCAAAATATTTAAGTTATTTTTGATTTGGATTTGCCAAGATTCCTTGCAAAATCTAGCTTGACAATCTTCTTCCAGAAGTGAAACTGGAAAAAATGGCGAGCTCCATGTCCCCAATTGCCTCTGCTACTCCGGTTACATACCTAAAAAAATCTCTACTAACTTGCCTAGCTTCTGAAATTGATTTGCTTTTTCTTGGCAAATCTATCTATTAAAAGCGCAAAAATAAAGATTTCTCGACCAAAAACGTGCGACTACTAAAAAATTCATTCAAACTATTTTCCGGGTATTAACTATTACTATTCGATTGTTTTTCCATTGAAATATTGTTAAATTTTGCTAACAAATTTACCGATAAATCCACCCCCCCCCCCGATAATAAAAAAGATCCGATTTTCCTACGGTAAAATATGTTTTCCGGACAAATCTTGGTGGGGATGGTCAAAGGCTAGTTGCTTCGTTTTTTCTAAATTTTTTAGAAGAATTTTTATCTTGTTCAGCTTGATTTGAATTCGTCACTTCCTTGTGGCGACGGTTAGACTCGATTTGCCTTCCTTCATTAATTTTCCTCCATACAATTTTCGTCAATTTGCCCCCATGACCATGGCCTATACAAACAATTTTCCGCGCTCCATCCGCCCATCGCATCAACACAAAATTCTCCATCCCCCTCCTCGAACCGCCCTTTTTTATGAAACAGATTTGATTGATGACAGTGAATGCGAAGCGGGGCTGATTCGCTGAATCAACCTGTTTTCGAGGGCATTTATTTTCCACATTTCAGGGGGTTATGCGCTACTTTTAATCAATGATTTTAACCGTTTTTCTGCCTAGACTGTCCAAATGGTAGCTCTTTTTATATTTTTTATTCAACCAAAAAAATCCCCAATTTTTTACGATTCTGAGCTGCAATTGGATCGTGCGAAACGGTCAAAAATGTAGCACTTGTATTTACATTTTCCGGCATTTTCACACGTTCTTAAATGCTTATCGGATGCGTTTTCCGAAAGCAAATTTTTAGATTCGATTTTTTTCCAATAATCGATAGGCAATTTTTGCCAACAGCGATGAATTTATCAAAATGGTTAGAATCAACCTAACTATTCAACGTTTTAACCTGTTTTCTCAATTCTAAAACAATTTTTATTTTCCCAAATTTGCACGCCAAAAATACACATAAAATCAGTGCTAGTTACTCTAAAAATATCATGAATTTTCGAGAAAATCTCGCAATTACGATTTTCTAACCCAAAATCATAACACACGCCGGAACGGGGTTGGATTGGAATTTATGCCAGCGCAAAACAAGCAATGCTAGTGGTCGTTAATTGATAGCGTAGCTAGAGAGGTCCGGCTATCTCTCTCGTTCTCTCTCTCTCTTTCTCTCCCTCTCTCTCTCTTTCTCTCTTGCCACCTCGTAAAAAAAGATAAATTCACGAGCGGGGGAAAAGCCCCGAGGCGATGTGGCGGGAGGGCAGGTTGCGGTTTGATCACACGCTAGAGCTGTGTAACACCCCCTTGTGGCTAGAGGAACCTGTTCGATTGGCACCTATGGATATACGCATGCATATCATCGCGATTATCAGGCTGTATTTTTAAGCTGAAGATCTTTTTAAGCTTGGCTTCTTTTAGGTCTCAATGCATTACGACACCTATTTCCTACGTCAGTTCGGCGCTTTTTCCTTTATCCACCGATTTTTTTTGCTCTTGCTCATCATACCTTTGATGCTTGTCTCTCTGAACTTACTTTATCCGGAACCCCTCGATGCCATTTTCAAACAATTCCCATTTCACAGCTTTTGAGATTTCCATTCTTTCAGGGACTATGAAGACCGAAATTTGCACCATCGTCGGCTAGGTCTCGACAGTCAAACGGTTCTCCAAAATGGAAATTTTTTCTGTTCAAAATCCAAATCCAAAATTTTTCTGAGAAACTTTGCGGACTCTTTCTCTCTCTCTCTTTCTCTCTCTCTCTCTCTCTCTCTCTCTCTCTCTCTCTCTTTCTCTCTCTTTTTCTCTCACATTCTTTGAATTCCGTGATTTCCAGCTTTTTTCTACGCCTCGTTCCCATGGCTGCTAACTAACCGGCCTTCTTTCTACTCCTTCGGGACGCCGGAATCCAATTTTCCGCTTGTAAACGGCAGTGAGAGAGAGAGCGAGAGAGAGAGAGAGAGAGTGAGAGAGGCAGAGACAGAAAATCAGAGAACGGATAATTGTATAGATTTTACGAGCGGTCCTCCTCTCCTTCCTCCCGGTTCGTCCGGATGACCTTTTCACTACTGTGCACAACTTGTTTCCCCTCCGCGCCGTAGTCCCGCGCCCGTTTTCACACAATTTATCGAGTCATTCCGCGTTGCGCCAATTGACGGAGCGCAGGACAGCTGCTGAACAGGTTCGGAAACGCGTTGTTTTTGCAATAGTTTGGGTCGATTTATGGAATTTCTCGATATCTTGGACTTTTTTTAAGGTTTTAAAGTTTTAATTATAACTTTTTTATCTGATTTTCCGCTTTATTTTGTCAAAATCATCTTTTCACCTTGTTTTTCAGTGAATGAACCGCTAGACTACAAACTACATCTACAACCATCTTAAAAATGGTCAAAGAAAAAGAAGAAAATGGTGGCAGTGCCGGCCCAGCCGATGAACCGGTACCCCTCGAGAAATTACTGCGGATTGCTGATTTGCTACGGTAGGCCGTTACGGTATTCGGAAAAAATTTTTTTGAAATATAGGAGGTTGTCTAAAATATTAAATTAATCGAGGCCAGAAACGAGCGGTAGAGCTATTCAAAATCTAAATTGGTCCAGAAAAATTTTTCGAATTTTTTGTGGCTGGGACACTGACGAGAAAAATATTATCTTTCCCCTCCGAGATTTCTGCTAAATTGTTTGGGATGTTTCCAGATGCAAAACGCCCCATATATTGATTTTTAAAGAAGCCTAGACCCAGTCAAAATCTATAATTTGGCCCAAACCAGCAACCATTCTGTATCCCCGGGCTATTGTATCCTAGCCTACCACTCAGCGGGGGTCCATCCAATTTACGCCTCGTCCAACGGGTCCGGGCGACACATTAAATTTGCATAAAAGGGGCCTGTTGAAAGGGAGGGGAGGGGCAGATAAATCCGGCCCGGCACCTCTTCACGTTCAAAGAAAAGCCGCTATATACCATCGGCCCTAAATCCGGGACTGTCATTTGTGCAGATCCGGAGCCTTGGCCTCGCAGTTCCGATTAATTTTTGTGATTCGAGGTTGAATACTGTCATTTTTACATAGGTTTTTTTCTCGCCTTTTTTTAAACTAATTCGCGGCGCGTTTCAAAAAGTGTAATTGCAAACGCCCGAAAATATCTTTTCTTTTCAGCGGGATGCGACAATCGCTCTTTTCTTGTTTTTTTTGGCTGCTTTGATTTAGCCATTAAGTTAAAAAAAAATATAAATCCCGGATCATTGATCAGGATTGTGATGGGCAAAGTCCCTTTCGTCTGTCCAAGGGCAAAATTTGCATAACGGAACTGCTGTTTACTAGGGCCACCGATAGCGAAAGTTCCAAAATTCCAAAGAGGAATAAAAAAATTATAAATAAGCATCATTACGTTTAATATATAAAAAGTAGAGTGATACCAGACAAATCGAAATTTCATAGGTACGAGGAAAAACTCCGCAACGTCTTGAAGCTACGTCACGCGGGCGATCTTCAGTACGTCGACGAGGTGGACCTGAATGGGATTGGCATGAGTCGACCAGAGCAGAAGCGACTACGCCAAGAATATCAGAAGCTGTTCCCGAAAATCGGAGTGTTTGGAAAGTTGAAAAAGGTAGAAGAGAGACAAAGAAAGAGAGAGAGAGAGAGAGAGAGAGCGCGAGAGATAGTGAGTGAGAAAGAGAGCGATTGAGCAAGAGAGGCATAGGGAGAAATCAAGCAGTTTCGAAATTTCAGGCCTTCACAAAAACCGAAAATGGTCACCACGTGGAGGCAAGGGAGGAGTCGAAGACCGAGCAGCATGTTATTCCCATCGAAAAGGTATTTAAATCAGAATTTCATAAGTTGACCCTAATTTCTAGATAACCCTGACAAAAGAGCTAGGAAAAGGGGAATTCGGAGCCGTCTGGCAGGCGTCTTGGAATAACGGACCGGCCAGTCAGGACACCATGCAGGTAGGGCTAAATTTGAACCTTGAAAACTGTAGAAAATGCAGGTACTGTTAATCAATAAAATAGTGTAAAAAATTACTAGAAAATTTTGTTTTTAGGTGGCCGTAAAGGTGATCGCCACCGGCAAGCTGGTCAACTGCACCACGAGTTTTCTCTCTGAAGCCGCTATTATGACAAGGTAACCAGCGATTCGTTTGTGACAATTTGAAACTCATCAAAGTACTATGAAATTTAGTAATAAGTAAAATACCCTTAGATTAAAAATTTAACCTTGAAAAAATTTACGTTTTTTACTTCTGGACAGGGTCTGGATCGGTATAAGGAAAGCAAGAGCATCTTCCAGAATGCGCCACGACCACGTCGTCCAGCTGTATGGTGTCGTACTGGACACCCGGCAAGTGATGCTCGTCTCGGAATTAGCCACCTGTGGCTCCCTTCTTGAATGCCTTCACAAACCGGCACTTCGAGACCTCTTTCCGGTTGATGTGCTATGCGAATATGCGTGTAAGTTGGAGAGAAATTGAACCCGCATCCGGTTTTCACTTCCGAATCTTAAAAAGAGAACCGAAAAGCCTGGACACTCTAAAAAATGTCGATGAACTTCGAAACAAAGTTTACATTTTTGCTAATTTTTTTTTATAGTACAAATCGCCGGCGGCATGGCTTACCTCGAATCACAGCGGTTGATCCATAGGGATCTGGCTGCCAGGAATGTGTTGGTTTTTGGACCCAAGAAGGTAGGAATTTGTCTAAATTGTTTAAAAGTGTTAACAATATACCCAAAACTTCGAATGCGGACATAGATGTCTTTACATTTTACATTACATACATTTTTGCAGATAAAAATCTCCGACTTTGGCCTCTCCCGATCCCTTGGAGTCGGCGAGGATTACTACCGCAGTGAATTTTCGCCAACGCTGAAGCTTCCGATTGCATGGTAAGTTACAATTTTCAGTAAGATGATGGTAGTTTATAAAACCGAATTTCAAAAATTTCTGTGGAATATACCTTTTGCTTCGAAAAACGGACATTAAAGCTTCATTTTCTCTAAAAAACGCGGTAAAAATCTTTGAAAACATAATTCAGTATCTTTTTAGGTGCGCCCCCGAATGCATCAACTTCCTCAAGTTCACCTCGGCATCTGATGTGTGGTCGTATGCTGTCACGTTGTGGGAGATGTTCAGCTATGGGGAGATGCCGTGGCAAGATTTTAATGGGGCTCAGGTAAGCGTTACTCTCTCACCCTCTCGCTCTCTCTATCTCTATCTA
>CATQJA010001416.1:27500-42457 GCA_958295435.1 Mesorhabditis spiculigera
CTCTGTAATGGTGCAACTTCTATAGTTTTCAAGTGTTTTATCCGAAACATGGTTCCGCAAGGTTCTCTGCTAGCCGGCCCTCAAAATTTTACAAAAAAAGTCTGGCTCATTGAGACCATTCTTAGAGATCTTCCTGGCTAATTTTTTTCTAATTTTAATTTGTAAATTTTCATCTCGTCTTGATACCATCCCAACCGGATCAAAAAGCACACAAAAATGACCAGCGGAGCCATCACAATCGTGACATTTTGCGGGGATGAATCACCAGAATCTGGCCGCGTTCAGAGCGTCCCCAGGACGAGGGGGTGCACACGTGTCTGCCGAATCAGAACCATAAACCCAAGGAGAAATAGGCTTATAAGCCCCCATAGAAAAAGGTTCAGAACAAACGCCAGATCATAAGCCAAAGGGTTCATTCACTGATCTGGCGCCGTTTTTCCTGATTAGGTCTTTATTTCGTGATTTTTCGGTTTCCTAGAGCGTCGTTTTGACTTTCCTAATAGCCCCAAGAATCGCTAGAATTAACCCTTTGTCGCCACTAGGTCTTGACAAATACGTTAAATAGCTAGATACTTTTCTCTGGTTTTTTCTCCCACTCTCTCATTATCTCTCTCACTCTCTCTCTCTCTTTCTCTTTTCTCTCGCCGGCCCTCTGCACTCTCACTACCTTTCATCAGAAATCCGCAATAGTCTTTACCAGCTAGCCTGCTGGAATTAATCCTCTGAAATACATGCGATAAAAACAAACGCGTCATTTGGTGTCTTGCGTAGCTGTCGGGAGTTCCGACTCGGGATCTACTCGAGAGAGGGTAGAGCTGGCATTTTCTAGTCCCTTTAAAGCCTTTTTCAACCCTTCGGGAACGACGTCATCTACGTTTTTGTGGCATCTCCGGTCGGATCTGAATTTGTTGTCACAATCCCCTTAAAACTGCCTCAAAAAACAGCAATAAACTTTTGTAGCATTTTCAATATTCTTTGGTCATAAACGCCTCCGCCGGGCGGATTAAGCGCTAATATTCGCTATCACGCGCTCTTTCTCCCTCGCTCTCTCACTCTCGCTCCTTCTCTCTCTCTCTCTCTCTCTCTCTCTCTCTCCTTCTCCCTCCTCTCAAATAAACAGTTTTTGGCCTCGTGACAGCCGCCATAATAATATGCCGTTAAGCTTTTGATAAGGCGCCTGCCAATTTGGGGGTGTACACTGGAATTTGCCGAAAAAAGTGGCGGCGGAAAATGGAAATATATATAGCCGGGGTGGCCGCTGCATCCCTGCCAGCTCTGATAAGCCCGGAAATGGGCCGGTCTCTTCCGAATTTTGCATAAATCCGGCTGGGGGGTTGATAGCGTCCTCTTGTCTCCTAGGGTCTTTGCCAAGGGTTACACTTTTTTAGTTCTTTTCCATTATCGGGGGGTGGGGCGGCAAAATACCTACAACTCGACTAAAAAAACCATTTTTGGACAAAATCCCCAATTTTTAAAATTCTTAGAGTTTTGAGATTGCCTTTTTTACTGAATAAAGTTTATTTTATTAATGCCATTAATCCATTTAATTTACTTATCAATTTTCATAAAAAACGACTTTCTAAAAAAAACCAAATTTTTTTCAAAAAAAATCCATTGACGATGCTTTCCTTGCAATTTTGATCATTCTGATTTCATTTGTGTTGTCTCTTTCTCCCCCTTTTTCTTTGCTGTTTCGAGCGGGGTTGCCTTTGGGCACTTCCGGTGGTGGTGTGCATCCATCGGAATGGACGATACGACCTCGCCGCCCAGCGAACAACAATATCCTTGACCGACGGGCACTCGCTTTCTCTCTCTCTTTCTCTATCTATCCCTCTCTCTCTCTCTCGCTCTCTCTCTCTCTTCCCCATTTCCGGTCCCTCAATTGGACCCTTATTTGAACTCTGTTTCCCCACATCAAGGTTACGGTAGTATCCGGCCGTTCCGGTACTTTCCTATCCACGTCATCCTTGCACTAGGCAGGTTTTAGATTGTGCTTGTTTGACCTCCTTATCTATTATTATAGGTATATAGGCTGTGTTTTTGCGTTCGTCTCACCTGCTCTTTCCTTTTTTGGATGACACACTCTCTCTCTCTCTCTCTCTCTCTCTCTCTCTCTGTTCTCACACTCTAAGTGATTCTAATTTTAGTTCAACACACAAAAATTCTTATGAAAATCTCACCAGCTCGATTCTTTCGGCAACTTCCTATTGGGAAGAGGAGATGGTTAGTTGGCATTTAGGGGAGAAAGAGCAAAAAAAGTTAGACCAGTAATCTTCTGTTAAAGGGGGGGTTTAGCGGGAAAAATGGCTTCGCGGTTAATGGTAGTGTATTTTCATAGTGTAGCGGTCTTAAATGCCTAGAAAATCGTAAAAAACATCAAGAAAATTTTGAAAATTGTAAAAAGTAAACATAATCATGCCACCATCTATTCCAAACCCTATTTTTAGTGCCGCAGTCTCACAACCATCCACCTCGGAACGAGAGCTGATCGACGAAGTGGCGCATTTGGATCGAGATTTGGCCGATTATTCGTTGTCGACGATGGGAGGGGACTATTATTCGGATACTCGACCGCTTATTAAAGGTATGTTCATATTTCTCGCAATCTCTCTTTCTGTCTCACCTTACGAATTGGCTTTCTAAATGGCTTTGTAAATACCGAAACTTTTAGAATCTTCCCACTCCGGCCACAGTACCCTCGAGACAAAGAGGAGTAGCGGAAGTGAGGTGGGAGGACATAGCTGCTCCTCATCCCCACCGACCGTAAGATTGATGAGTGATGAGGAGGTGGCAAGATGGCATGAGAAGGAGAATCGGCTGCATAGTAAGGTAAGGAATTGCGAGAGAGAGAGAGACCGAGAGAGGGAGAGTGAGTGGTAGAGAGAGAAAGAATGAGAGAGAGCGCGTGATAGAGAGACAATGAGCGAGAGAGAGGAAAGAGAGAAAGAGGTAGTGTGCTATTTTGTGCAAAACCGTTCAATTCTCCGACTTCCGTGCCAAACCATAATCCACACAATCATAATCCTCTAATCCCCACTAAGTTATCAGCGTTCAAATCCGGAAAGTCGCCAGATTGACGCAAGCAAAATCGCGCCCATTTCCAGGTTGATAAGAAGCTTGATGCGGCGGCGAGACGGCCAAGCCCAACGCAGAACGAGCAGGGAAAAAATGGGTATGTGAATAATGGGATAAATTATTTATGAATCAAATAACGGAGAAAGTAGATTAAATTGGAAAAAAGAATTTCGAATCGTCAAAAGCAAAATTGAATTTAGTGACGAACCAAGGAATTACCTGGAGTGGACATCGCAAGCCCAGGAAGCCTACAAATTTCTTGTCGAATGCGGTGATAACCTGCAAAAAGACGTCGTTAAAGGTAAAAATCGCAACTCGTTTTCAACCTTGCCTTTTCAATTCAATGGTTCAAAAAAAAAGAAACTGATTAAACTACGGTAAATAGGGACTTACAATTGGTCGAAAAATTGGAATTCACAGAAATTAGCAGCTTTTTTTGTTTGGAGTATCTGCAAGCCAAAAAACCTGGCAGTTTTGAAGTTTTTAAAATAAAAAGTCACTTCTAGTCATCACTAGAAATAATTGAATTTAAAAGACCAATCATTGGTTTTAGCAGCCAGCATCTCGCCGCGTAGCCCCTCCTCAGCCCCGACCAGTACGAGATGCTCCTCTGACGACAAGCCCGTTGCGAAAATTAATGCGACCCGGATATCGGCTGATGCGGCTTCGGCTCATGTCAGGGCTACGATACCGGTAGGCTTTCCGAACTGGCCGGCGTTTAAAGGAGCAAGATGGCGCGAAAATCGACCATTGCTGTCAAGTACGTCTCGACAGCCAGGCAAAAACCCATAATAATCGTGAAAAAGCGGTTGGATTTTTGAACGAAGGGATGCAAATTAGAGGAAAACGTAGTAGAAAATAAAATTATATTAAAAGCGTCATTTGGAGTGCAGCGTAGCTGTCGAGACCTGGCGTATGCAGGGGTCGATTGTAACATTAGCCGGTCACTAAATAAAGACCAATAAAACTCTATTTTCTGCCTTTTCCAGAGCAACAAGATGGGCTCGGATTTCGTGGCTCGTCCTGCTCTACCTCCAAAATCGTACGTCAACACGGAGAGCATGAAGGTAACAAAAATAATATTTTAAGTAACTGCGTTAAATTGAATTAACTGTTTTAAGAATCAGTAGAGTATCGAGTATTAATTAAGACAAATTTTTCTATATTGCGGCTCTAAAAAATCGATTTTAGCCCCCAGAGCTTCCGCCCAAGAAGACGAGCCGTGTAGCCCCGGACGCTGGTTACGATAATATCAATGGAATGGGTGGGTTTCAGGGCCGTTTTTGAATTGTATGAATCTTCCAAAGTCCAACGAATCAATTAAATTTTTATGCGGATCTTTTGGATCGATTTTCAACATCTTTGGGACCGGAAAATTTAAGCTGCATTTTTAGCGATTTTTCGATAACTTTGAAACCTTTTTGGTCAATTTAAAAAAAATTTGTTTTTCTGGGAAACAATACCGAATTTAAAACTTATAATATGCCCTTTGCCACAGCTAAGAGCTTTCATACAACAAAATATCTACAGAGTACATCTGAAATTATGGTACACATCTTAAAACCATCCAAGCGAATTTATTAAACATCTTTCAGCGAATTCCAAGACCTGCTCTAACTCCAAACTACCTCCTCCAGTTCCGCCAAAGCCCAAAACACGGTAAGAATTTATATAAATCAGTATTCTATTTAATTTTTGTAGTATCGTGGCCCGGTATATTACGTAAATAATATCGTAAGTGTACACATTCATTAAGCCTGCCAATAATGCACGCTTTTTGAAATGTTTCCCCACTGAACTATCGCTTAGTTTTTGAGAAATTATACTAACTTTTCTACCTTGCAATATTAGATTTTTCGTGGCTAAAAATATGTAAATTTTCAGGACGATCCAACCGACGATGGTGCCTGCTGAGAAAACACCGAATTTTCCGTTAATTCCGCGAGGCGCCATATTTACCGAGGAGGTGTTGAAGTTCTAGATTTTTAGTTAGTCTCCATCCTCTCTCTCACTCTCTCTCTCTCTCTCTCTCTCTCTCTCTTTCTCTCTCTCTCTCTCTTTCTCTTTCTTCCTCAAAAATCCCTGCTCACGCACCCCTTTTAGCAGTCATACTGTACAATTTTAGTCTTTGTATTTTTCCATTCTCTATTTTCCTATTTTTCTGATGAATTTAGCAATACGGGTTTACACTTATTTCTTAGTGTTATTTCCCTTTTTGCCGGTGTGATTTTCTGAACCCTATTACGCCCTCTTTTGTAGCTAAAATGCAACCAAAATCGTGTCGATCCATTGGCTCAATTGCGCTATTATGACTATTCGAACTATTTACACGTTTAAAACTGGACTTTGTGATATGGGTGAACCCAGTAATAAATGTTTTGCATATCCTTTATTTAAAAAAAATGCAACTTATGAGAATGACCCAAAGCAGAAGCAGAGATACAGTTCTGGCAGTCGCTCGTAGTCTTTTTGGACCAAGGAAAACAGGAGCGATGTGGTGAGCCGGTTCAAGGCCAACATACCAGCCAAATAAAGTAAAAGTAAAGTTGATGCTTAATTAATTTTCAAAATCTACAGGATCACATGTTTGAGAATTATCGGGGTCACCAGAAATGGATGGCGTAAATACCGCCTAGGCAGCGTCTAATAAACTCGAACTCAGAAATTGACTAAAATCGATGATGATGATCATCGATATGTTAGCGGAATTTGCTAGCGATCTTCAAAACGCGAAATATATACCGTTTAGGGTGGTTTGTGATTTTTCGCCCTCCCCTCCCCCCTCGCCGTCTCTTTTTTGCCTTGAACTTCTAATTTATTTTAAACAAATTATTTGGTCAATTTTTTCTGATTCGAATGACGGATTTCACTAAAGCAGGCTTTGCGCGAGATGGCGTTTGAAGTGGACTGCTTTGCACCATTTCCCATAGAAAAATCGGGATCGCATCGTCGATTTTTCCAATTCCTCCAGTTTTCGAAAATTTGGAGTTAGAAAGCTCGTTCGAAAGAAAAAAATTTTCTGAATACGTTGGCGCTATTGCTTTTTGCAAAATCGGTCGGGAAGACCGTGATAATGAGGTAGAAGCTCAACGATTCAAACTAAAGGATAACAAGTGGTATATCTCGAATTTTGAAGATCAGTCGCGAGTTCGGATGACCAGGAAGATGATCAGCGTGGGCGATTGTAGCAGTGTGCAAATTTTCTCCCAGTTCTGAGTCGGGGTGGCTTACAATATCGAGGCAATACGGTAATCGTAAATCTACGGGGGATTGAAAAAAAGCCCTCCCTCCCTCCCTTCTCACTCACGGTCCATAAAACCATAAGTTGGGAATGATTTTACTGCCCTTAAAAAGGCTCGTAAAACACCGATGATAGATAGCGGTTTTTATGCGTTTTTCCCTCTCAGAGGGTTTAAGGTACTTTCCGAGAAAAACGGTTTGTTTGCCTTTTTCATGATGCCAAGTACCGGTACGCTATCGCCTTCTTACTGTGGGCCACTTGCGACGATTTATGTGTCATTTAATAGGGCTTTTTGGGGTATTTCAAGCACAAAAAATTTAATATGCAATAAACAGAACATCTTATCTACAAAATCCAGACAAAAAAATATTAGATGAACTCACAAGAGCAAGGCAAATTCCCCGATTGCGATTGGAATAATTGATTCTAGACAAGTAGAAGATAAATTAAAAACTCGGCCTGTCTCAATCCAATAAAAATTGCTCTTCTAACTACTGTAAGGTGTTTTTAGTCAAGTTCTAGTTACGTTTCGGGACCAAGTGCATCTTGTACAGAATTTTTTGCTGATTCCGACCCCGCCTGCCAAATTTGCTGCGGACTTTTATCTTGAAAGTTATACAACAATTATGGTAGTGTTTTTCGCCAAAATCAAGGAATCGTTAACGTTTTCGATTTTCTTGATCAACTTCGACGCCGAAATTGGATAGAAATTGACTAGTCCAGCATCTTAAAAGTCAAAACAAGCTTTTTTTATAAAAAATTAAATTTTTTTATTCAAAAAGCAAAAGGAAGGTGCAGGCGGGGATCCGAACCCCAGCCCTGCGCTTGGCAAGCGAGTACTTTGCCAATGCACCATGGTGCCAACCGGCAGGGAAGCTGTGAGAGAGTACTTCAGGGCACCAGGACCCTGAGAGCCGAAGAGCAATAGTAAGCCAGAATCCGAATTTTTTACTTTTTACGCTAAATTTGCAGCAAAAATGCCTCTTTAAATAAAAATCCGCAGCAAATGTGGAAAACGGGTTCGGAATCAGCGAAAAATTCTGCACAAGATGCATTTGGTCCCGAATCGAAACTCCAACTTGACTAAAAACACTTTACAGTAAGCCTAGCCTACGCCTACGCGACTAAGCGTGAGCCTCGGCCAATCATACCGAAGTCCAAGCCTGAGCCGTCAGGTCTAAAAGCCCAACAAACATCTGCTTTAGATGCTTTTGGGATGCACCGAAGCCCACGTTGCGCTCGAAATTGTGATCAAAGTCATTTTCAAATCGTGCTTCAAAGGACTTTGGCAAAAATTTCTCAAATTTTAAAATTTTGGAGTGCCGTCAAAAATGAGCAAAATGACCCTGTCAGGGAAAATCTTTCAATATGCGTTTTCTCTTTTGTCATTTTCTGAAAGATCGGATCTGTTTAGAATTTAAAATCGTTTCAAAATAAATCGCAAAACTACGAAAGCACCATGTAACCCTTTGTCTAAGCCTAATCGAAAATGCAAATCGGTTGACTGTTGTGTTAATGGTTTTCCTCGATGCTTTTCTAAGTTTTTGTATAGCCATTAAAGGTGTTCCATTTCCGGGTTTTTTTTTTAGCTAAAATGCCATGTAGCTTCTTCAAAATAACCACCTTTAAGTTTCTGAAAACCGGTTCGAAATCAGTGCAAAATTCTATACAAAATAGGCCTGTTGCCGACTCAAATTCCAATTTCCACTAAAACATGTCGACATTTTTTCACGGACCAATCAGAGCCCGAGAAAGTTACTGTCATTTATCAAACTTCAAGCCCGGCCGCCCTGGCCAAGTCGTAAAAATGGCTTGAAAAACGAAGTGGAAACTATGACTTCATAAAAGCCACAAAATCTCGTGAGCACCGCCCCAAGCCGCACTGTTCTGATGGCTAAAATGGGCGATTTTTTGAAGATATCGGAAGGCTCAGGCCGCCTTTATCAGGCTCGGATCAGCTAGGTGCGGCTGCTGAGATTTTTTAATCGGTGCCACGCTGAAAAACCCTTCGAGCCTGCTCCCGAAAACGATAAACAACGCGGGCTGCGTGTGCTGTATCGTATCGGATCTGATTTTCGAACTTTTAAGCATATTCGGTAGGCGTAGAATATCAATTAAGCCATGGGAGAGCTTACTGTAGCTTATTTGCCGAATCTGTGCTCTTAGAACTAAAAAATGCTTTCAAGCTAGTAGTAATTCTCTTACAGTAACCGTTTTTTTGTTGACCGTGGGATTTCGATACGTGAGATAGCACAATTTGTGCAGAATTTTTCGCTGATTCCGAATCCGTTTTCAAAAGTTGCGGAACCCCTCTCGATAAAAAGTTAAAACCGGTTTTCTACCCCAAATGACCGAAAGTTACAAACCTTAAATCCTTATAAAAAACTCGTGGAATATATTATGGGATAAAATACAGCACTCCGAGGGGTAAAAAAACGTGCTCTTTCGAATGGGCTACCTCACGAACCCGTAGCTCAAAATTCACAAAATTTCAAAAATTGGCCATCCAGGGCATAGATCCACTGAAAAACTTTTTTTCATGAATTTTGAGCTACGGGTTTGTGAGGTAGCCCATTCGAAAGAGCACGTTTTTTTACCCCTAGGAGTGCTGTATTTTATCCCACAAAATATTCTACGAGTTTTTTATAAGGATTTAAAGTTTGTTATTTTCGATCATTTGGGGTAGAAAACCGGTTGTAACTTTTTATCTAGAGGGGTTCCGCAACTTTTGAAAACGGATTCGGAATCAGCGAAAAAATTCTGCACAAAATGTGCTATCTCACGTATCGAAATCCCACGGTCAACAAAAAACGGTTACTGTTAGTGAAAAACCGACTACTCAGATAAACTCACCCGAAAATTTTCCCTGGCAGCCAGCTCATTCACGGTTTTTTGGGGATACCTTAAGACCACTACCATAATACTCCTTCTAGCGGTTCTTGCGGTATTTTTGTTACGTGCTTAGGTGTGTAATTGTCTCAATATGACTGCATAGGTAGCCGATGTTTCAAAATCCGCTCTTTTCGTTAGTAAATTTCATTTTTATAACGTTTTTGGGCGCGCTCTTTGCTACGGCACAATTAGCATCGAAATCACCAGCGCGGAAATGCTACAAAAATCGAGCGATTGCACGCCGAATTCCGGGATATTTGTCGAGACAGAATACAAGCTCACCGTTATTCTTTTTCGGCGCTTAAATCGTCGAGATCTGAGACGCAAGAAAATTTTTTTCGGTTGATTTTCCATTCTTCAACGAGTTCGGTTGCGAGTGCGAGTATGTATGTATATCGGCGTCGAAATAGTGTCCTTTCAAAATAGAGATTTTTTGAAAGCGCAACTTTCGAGATCCTGATCTTTCGAAATGGTGTTTTCGAAATCGTGTATTGGATAATTTAGATGGCGAGGAGGGACATTGCTAGGGATGCCAACGGAATTCCTCTAGACGAGCGTACTTTCACCTATGCGTTTGTTATTATTCTATACATCGCATCAATGATCATCGCGGGAGTTAGCTGCGGTAGCAATTCGTGGATCGTTGTATCCTCCAACAATAGCCCAGAAAAATATCAGGTGTGCCAATTCTTTGCAGCTATGCAAAATATTATTTAGCGGGGTTTGTTGAGCGACCGCGTCGTCAAAGGTGACGCTCCTATTTATGAGTCCTGGTCGACGGGCTGGACGCCGAAGCACGGAAACGATTCTGTTTTCTTGAATATGACTGCTAAGAAGCCAGACGGTGGTGATTTTTACCTACGCTCTTGTTCTGAAATCTATCTTGCTACACGGTCTCTTAAAGGGGCTCGGAAGTCAAAATTCGTGCGTTGATGATTGAACCTAATACCCTGATCAATTTTGATAATTTAAGAGTCTGGAATGATCAAAATTCGTTGAGGATTCCAATTCCTCAATTTACGTCAGAATTTTTCAATTCAAGCGTTTTCACGTCCAAACAGGGCAAAAGATCATGCGGCGCGGTCGCGTTGCGGTCGCATCATAATCATCCAGGAATCACAGCAGGGGGGCCGTGGCCAGATTTCGGAGCCCCTTGAAAAAGACGCGAGCCCTATTTCACGCTTTCCGGGCCAATCGGCTTCAAAATTGGTTCAAAAGTTCTTCAGGGCACTTTGAAAAAATTCGATAGCTCTTGAAACGGTGGCGTTCTAATGCTTCAAAATCATTTTTAGTCTACTGCTGGTTCCTTTTTGGTGCCCTGTTTTTGATAATATTGATGCCCTGCTGTTGGTTCTTTGTGGCGATTGCCTTCTGTTCTCGGAAGATAGAGGATAAACGGAGGCGACCACTTCGTTATCTCGCCCTTGCGGAAGGTAGGGGTTTATAAAGTAAGTTACCTTCGTTTAGTCGTAATTTTTATTGTCTTCGGAGGCGTTGTTCTTTGGAATGGGTTAACCAATCAATATTTCCAGAATATACCGGATGGTTTCCAGGTAAACTGATTTTTTGGGCTGTTGGCTGGCGCGAGGAGGGATTTTTGGCAGTGACATGCCTAGGTATCTCTCATTCGACTAGGAACCTTGGAATCGACACCATAGATAGAATTCCACGCGAATTTACCAAAGCAAAATCGGATATGGTCATTAAAATCTCTGAAATTTTGGATCTTTTGCCAAAAAAAATGCATAAAATGGTCCAGCATTTCTAATTTTTAGATTCTGCTAAACCTGCAAGGTAAACTTTCAGTCATACACTCAGTAAAATAACTATAAAGGCAGTGGTTTTTGTCGAATATCTCGGCGGTGTTTTCACTTATCGAAATGCAATTTTCAGAATAGGCTTCTGAAGAGCCACTTGATATCCTGTACAAATCCGAATCAAATCCGTTCGTGAAAAGTCCGATTTTTGGCAAATGTCGGTTTCGAAACTGTAAAAAAACTATAAAGGCAGTCGAAAGAAATTCATTCAAAAATTCCCAAATTAGTTTCTTTGCAAATTTACAATACAATCATGGTTGCTAGACCGTTTTCTATTAAAAATTGTTTTCTAGCATTAATGATAGCCCATTTTTTGTGATTCGACCCGCCATGGTCAGGCCAGCTGATGCCTCCCATCTTGTAACGTTCTTTAAAAAAATTCCTTTGTCGGAGCACTATTCTGGCCGCGTCCTTAGCTTGGTTTGGGGCTCTAGTATTGTGGGCCAATTGGAAACGCAATTTGAAACGTCAAGAAAGCGGAGGCAATTCTATAATGTAATCTCTCACAGGTGCGGAGGCGACTAGAAATTGCTTAAATCCCAGCTGAACTCTTAATTTTTGTGCAGGGTGACTTAGGCTGCTTGGAGACGACTGCTCCATGTAATTGTGCAGCTGAACGCAATGTTTATAAGCTGGCATCTATTCGGAGACAAAAATTAAAGACACAAGAGAGTCGAGCTTGCATCGGGGATTCCGAAGGCGTTCCACGGATCCACCGATCGGCCGAACCTACGGTCCTAGTTACGATTCAATCGTGGTTTACGTGTTTCTTAATCTTGACATGGCTTTTATTTAGGCCGGGAAGCATAGCGACAAAACTTAAGGTTAATCCGAGCTGTCACTGATGCCACCCCCGATAATGTTGAGTTTCAGGCGCCTTGGCGTCAATTTTCGCCACTGCCACGTGTTTTAAAGAGCAAATATAGTAGCAGGCAGGCATAGAGCATCATATAATTTCCTTAAAAACAAAAATATAGTCCGCTTCTTGAAGCCGTTGTGAAATTAAGCCTCGAGTTCGAATTTCGCCGTGACAAATATCATTACTTATTTGTCCACGCGAGCACCTGGGCTGCTTTCGGTGCCGTTTCCAATTGGCCCACAATACTAGAGCCCCAAACCAAGCTAAGGACGCGGCCAGAATAGTGCTCCGACAAAGGAATTTTTTTAAAGAACGTTACGAGATGGGAGGCATCAGCTGGCCTGACCATGGCGGGTCGAATCACAAAAAATGGGCTATCATTAATGCTAGAAAACAATTTTTAATAGAAAACGGTCTAGCAACCATGATTGTATTGTAAATTTGCAAAGAAACTAATTTGGGAATTTTTGAATGAATTTCTTTCGACTGCCTTTATAGTTTTTTTACAGTTTCGAAACCGACATTTGCCAAAAATCGGACTTTCCACGAACCGATTTGATTCGGATTTGAACAGGATATCAAGTGGCTCTTCAGAAGCCTATTCTGAAAATTGCATCTCGATAAGTGAAAACACCGCCGAGATATTCGACAAAAACCACTGCCTTTATAGTTATTTTACTGAGTGTATAAAAAGCCAAAAACAACGTAAATACATAAAACAAAAGGCTAAAAATTCCAATAACATTATCTAAATTTAGTCCGGCATTGGCTGCGCCTTTTACTGGTACTTCATCGGCGGATTGATCCCGTATGTCGCGGCCACTTTACTACTCTTGTACCGGCTAGAAAAAATCCCGGAACCAAGCGATTCGGCCAACAACGAACATGAACTGATAAAATTAGTGAACACGGAGGGCAAAGATGTGGGCCAGGCTAGAGATGCAGCTACAGTTGCTGGACCCACCGGCGACGCCGGAAGCGAAACCGAAACCTCCACCGCATCCGGTCAACGTAACTGAATCGGCCGGAATTGATTCCGAACCGAACAGCGAATCTGTTTTTTTCTTTTCCTCCTTCTTCTCGGGTGGTTCGAATTGTCGGAATCCCAGATCATTTATTCTCGCTATGCGCACCCCGGTGAATCTTCATTCCGCCGAATTATCGTTTCACGAATTTACATTTCGCCGAATTACTTATGAAAATCTATGTTGAGAGACCCTAAAATTCACAATATTTTGCTCCGCCTGCCACATGATTTTGTCGGAGGATCAAGAAGATAACTTTGCATTCATTGAAAACAGGGGCACTGTTGTTTGCTTCGACCTATACCTGAAGAAGAGGACAGCTGAGCTATGAAAATTCGGCGAAATGAAATTTCGGCAAAATTAACCTTCGGCGAAATGAAATGGGCTAAATGAACGTAAATCATCCTCACTGTGTGCAACCCTGCCTTGCTGCCAAATCGTTTGCACCCCTTTCTTTACGTCCCTACCTCACTTTTGAACAAAAAATGCATTATGGGCATGCCCCCTACAAATTTGAGCTTTTCAAGAGATACTTTCTGGGGTTTGTGAATTTTTGTTCCTTCTCCATTGTTTCCAATGTGTGTTTATTATGTAATTTTATTTCACCGATAAATGTTTCTACTTACACCTTAGAAAATTCGCAAAACAAAATGGGGCAAGTCGTCGCCTTGAAGTTCTCGCTCAGCTGGGGCTACAGTACCGAAGAATGGTGTCGCTGAATCTGCTGGCTGTGCACTGTTTTTATCGATATGTCAAGATTACCTGGTAAAATCTGCCCCGCAATAACGAACTCTTGCAGGTACGTATCGCAATGGTTGCCAACGAAACTACCATCAAAATTGATAGGGCAGTCGATTGCGTGAATTGCCGCCGATTCCCAGTCTCCTGATCGAAAAGCGTCTGATCGAAAAATCGCCTGATCGAAAATCGTCTAATCGAAAATTGTCTAATCGATAATAACTCAAAAGTGGTTTTAACACATGTTATAAGCCTAAAAAACCCTAAATTTTTTGAGTTATTTTCGATTAGACGATTTTCGATCAGATGATTTTCGATCAGGCGATTTTCCGCCAGAAGATTTTCGATCAGGTGACTGCCAACCATTGCCGCCGCTTGCGCATGCGGTCTGCGACTTATTCAGAATCTTGCTCAAACTACCATGCTCTTTGTTGCTCCGTGGAATCCAGCCCGTTTCCAAACGGATTCAGAATCAAAACCGCGTTCCTGAGCAAGAGGAAGCTTCAATTCATCGAGCCAGGGGTACGCGGAATTCGCTCCGATCCTTTCAAGTCGGATTTCCGGAGTGCCCAGGTGGTTTCACGGATCGTATGGACACTGGTCACGTTTGAGGCGTCTTGTTACGCAAAATATAAATGGGAGCAAAGAGTACCGAGACGTAACAGGCATTTTTTGCGGCCACGCAACCAATGGACCGAAATCTGGCTCGACTGCCTTCGTATGGGCTTGGAGCGCCGTCTCTCACACTGGATTGCATGAAAGAGGGTTCCCAAAGATTATTGGAAATGTTTTTTTATTGATTTGTACGTTATCTTAAGTGTTTATAAAAAATTTACCCAAGTGAAGCCATAATTATGTCCCTTTTCCAAAGTGCAAAATCAAATAAAATCTGTCAAACGATTACACATAGCTGATTTGAATGTGAAGTTGCATTCCAATGCAGAATTTTCAGAATTTTCGAGCTTGGCATTAAAATTGTACACAAAGGCGGCCGCGGCCGCCTCGCACCGGCAATGCTCGGATTTTTTGCCCGATTGTGCTCGACACTGGTAGACCTTTACGCACCGTATCAAAGGCTCAAGTCTAGGAACCCCCCCCCCAACCGACTTTTCATTTTTTCTACCTTCCTTACTTTTATTTTTCGCTATTTTTTTCGACTGAACTGCAATGTAGTCTTACTAATTGGCCTACGGCGAACATTTTGGTATACTTTAGAGCTCGCTAGCACAAAAGGGGGCCGAGATACAAAAGATGGTGCCGGCTGGGGGGGGGGGGGGTTTCTAGACTCTTACCGTATCAAATTTTTGAAG
>CATQJA010001417.1:0-21966 GCA_958295435.1 Mesorhabditis spiculigera
TAGCAGGATTGTTGAGAGAGAGAGGAGGAATTCAAGGCTAACAGTGATTGTTGAGGAAAAGGAGAGGGCAGGCTAGCTTAGAGATTTGTTGAGGAGGTGGTGGAGAGAGAGCAGGCTTAGCAGAGGTTGTTGAGGAGGAAATCCTGGAACTCACACCTGAATAAACACTACGAGGTTTCAGCACGTTCAAAACATGGCCGCCACCGAGATGCAAATGTTGAGCACCGCGGCCGCGATGCGGCACGCGCTCTCCGTGCTGCTGTCCATCGTTAGGGGAGATTAGTGGGGCATCTGAAGGCTGGCTGAGATTGTTGAGGAAGTGGCAGAAGCTGGCGAGATTAGTAGGGAAAAATAGGCTGGCGGGGTTTTAAAGTTATAAATTAATGGGTCAAGGATATAACAAAATAATGTTAATTTTTTTCAGAATGTCAACGTCAACGCCTTTCACAGCAGCTGGGGCCGATGGATCTGCGTAAAGTCATCGCCGAGCTGGAGCTGAAGCAGCGTGACGAAAGTGGAATGGCGAGTCGAGTTGGGGTGAGGATTTTTGTGACAGGGCAGCTGAGATCATTTAGGAACTGGCAGGCCTAGCAGTGACTATTTAGGAGAAGAAGTGAGCTAACAGGGGATCAGCTAGGAACGGCATCCTAGCAGGAAATCTTTTTTAGGATGGCAGGCTAGCAGATATTCTTAAGGGGGCAAGGCCGCTAGCAGAGATCATTCAGGAAGGAGTGGGTAAAGCAGAATCTTTGGATTGAGCAGATTCGACAGAGATTTTTTCGAAAAAGCTATGGCAGAAAAGCGGTTTCTAGGAAATGATGTCCTGAAAATTTTTGCGACTTATCCGAACCCACCCCGCCCGCCAGCACGCGCAGCGCCCCGCCGAAAATAGAGGTACATTGTTCGGAGATTGCGTAGCGCCACTCCTGGCGATACGTTTGGACTTACCGGACCCGGATTTCCGAGCGCCCGATCCGGATTGGCTCCTATTTTTGGGGCTTATTAGCCGGGGCTCAACGCCAGAATTTGCGATTCCCTGAGGCCCCGATGAGTGCAAGTCATTTTCAGGTGCTGGAACGCAAAGAAGAAAAGGCCCCAACATCATCGGATGGCCACCAGAAATAAGCGAGGAGATCGGAAAGGGCCGAGGAGATTGAGAAATGTGAGTTTTGATGGGGTAGCTTACAGAGATTGTTGAAGGAAAGAGGAGAGAGCGGACTAGCAGAGACCAGCGGAGATTTTTTGAATTCGAACCCATCAATGGAACAATATTTGCCCTCAATAGCTAGGTATCACCCCGAAAACTTGAGCACAAAATCAATCTACCTCGTCCAAGGCCAGGTGGCACTTTGCGCTGCTAGCGAAGCTTTTCGCGAGCTTCGCCGACTAATTGCCCGTCACGGGGGCGTCCGAATTTCCGCAGCCGCAAAAGGGCACTCTGGCTTGATTGTTGATGGTTTTCCAATACAATAAGGGCGAAGCTAACTTCGTTTCCAGATTGCCAAGCTGAGTCGAGCTGAAATCAGGATAAATACCGACAAATCGAGCAGCCCTGGAAGAAGAAGCTGGTGGAGAAGGTGGTGGCAGAGTATACGAAAGAGTTGGAGAGAGAACGAGAGAGTAGAGAGAGGGGAGAGAGAGAACAATTAAATTCCCCTTTTTAGGATGCCTAACCAATTACGCCAGCGCATGGAAGGGTGCCCTCATGGTATTCCATCAAGAGAAAATGGAGGCCGTCAACGAAATTCTCGAAAATCTGTGGCACCACGTCTACCGTCAGCACCGACATTGACACCAATTCAAGTCCGGTATCTTTTCGCCATTTTTGGGAATATTTGCGAGTTTTTTTAGCAGTCTAACGAGCAGACAGTTTTGAGAAAACACGAAAACCCTCAAAATACTTCTTTAGGAAGTGAGGATACTTAAGCAGAGAATCTTGAAGAACACCCAAATTCGTTTTCGCAGTAATTCACAATAGGTAAGCTAATTTCCACATTCCAGCTCGGAGATGTCGGGCACCTGCTCGCGCGCTCCAAGTACGACTTCTACGCGCGTGATGATGGTGCTCGACCGCAAGCTCGAGCTCGAGATGCGCGATCGGTGCTCCGCGCCGGACAAAGGTGATTTCGAATTTTAGCCGTTTAAAAGGCCGAAAAGTAAAAATCTTGAATTCTTCAGATGCTCGCCTCGATCCTGATCCGCATCGCCCTCTCCGACGTCTTCGGCGGCCAGTGCTCGATTCTGGCGCTCGACGAGCCGACGACAAACCTTGACGTGCAAAAGGTAGGCTGGATTTTAAAGGAGCATTTCCGTCAGGAATCGGATTAAATATATGTATTTTTTGATTTAGATAGACGACATGGCCAGGATGTCGATCAAGGCCTGACAGCGCCCGCAGCGTGGATGGCGGCGACAGGGCCGCCAGGGCCTTTCAGTTGATCATCATCACCCACGATGAGAGGTAATTTTGGCTCCGATTGTCTCTGCTAGCCTGCTCTCTCCTCTTCCTCAACAATCACTGCTAGCCTGCCCTTGAATGCCCTCTTTTCCAGATTCGTCTCCACCCTCCGCCGCCATGCTCGCCCCGAGATTATCTACCACGTGGCGAAGGACGTCAACGGGAAGAGCCGGCTGACCCAGGAGCGGATGAACGCCTAATTTGCATGCGATTCTTAGCCTTGAAATTCTTCATTTTTTTGTTACTTTTCCAGCTGTTTTTGTTATTTTCCGCCGCCTTGCCGTGGTTCAATTGCTCGATTCTCGATTTGTTGTTATCTGCATCTCATCCCGGTTCCCCTACCTCAACTTGTCACTTTAATTTTCCGAATTATCGGGTGCATAAATATTTTATCCAGTAAACTAGTTAGGGCCTTTTCGGCGAAAATTGCAAACCTCTTCAGATGCCAGTTTTCAAAACAACAATCACAATTTCGGATACGGTACCTCCCGGATCCTTCAACGGCCCTTTAAGAGGCTCTAAACGGACATGGTGCCGGCCAGCCGGGCTTGCTGCCGGCTACGCAGCCCACGTAATGACGGTTGCCCTGGGGGCTCGGGGACCTAAATTCGTTTTTTGTTTAAATGTGTTATGATTTAATTCAATTTAATGGCGTAATTTAATTTGATTTAATCAAGCTGAATTTTATTGAATTGTCGTAGTTTTTACGCTTGTTGGTTCTTAAAAATCTGTTTTGGCTTAAATTTAAACTAGTTGACTTAATTTAGACCGTTTCAGATCATAATTATATTATGTTTTTAATCTAATTACATGGGATTTTTGTACCGTTTTTAATTTTATTCGAAGCCTAGCTTTAGTCACAGTTTGATATCTTAATTATTTCTTTCCTATGCTAACTCGGACGCGGCTGACCTGACACAACTGCTCGTACGACACGTAGTTGAGAGGCGCGGGCGGCGGGACCGGCGAGTTAAAGTTCGACCTCTGAACGATCACCCTGAAAATGCAAAAACCACCGCGCCCTCCCAAATTACTTGAAATTTGCCGCCTCCTCTGCTCGTAGCGCAAAAGTACCGGCGCGCGTGATTCCGCACCTAAAAACGAGCCTGTACGGCAAAGAGCAAAACGAGTTGATCCCGGCCGGGATCGAACCGGCGACCTTCAGTGTGTAAGACTGACGTGATAACCACTACACTACGAGACCACTGAAGGGGAAGAGGCTGTGGGGGGTCTTTCACCGGGCGTGGGGGGTCGGCCACGCCCTCTTGGCTCTGAGTCCGGATTGGGGCCCAAAATAGTGGGCGAGGGGGGGTGAGCGCAGAGAGCGAACGGAACGCACAAATTTTGAGCATGAATCTGGCTTTAGAATTGGTGTTTGAAGCCATTTTTCTGTGAAAATTTTCATAGAGGTGTACAACCAGAATTGGAACGTTTATTAAAATTTTCAGCGCTTTTGGTGCACGCCTTGAAAAGTTAGCGCCAAAAATCTAGATATTTTTGTGTTGGAGCCTTGAAGCGGATACGATTCTGGCTTTAGAATCGTCATTTAAGGCCCGATTTTGATGAAAACTTGCATACAGTTGCTGCATAGTGATCCGCAACTAGATAAAAATTTTCAGCCAGTTTGGTGCAGCATTTCAAAAGTTATGGCGGAAGATACCGTAATTTTTCGATTTTGACCCTTATCTTATTGCAAATACAAATTTTACTTTTACTTTATTGCCAAAGTACCTACCTTGCCGTTGATGAGCAAATGCGAGAGCGGGTGTACGTTGCAAAGGCCGATTTTTAGGAGATTTTCGACGAATATGTGCGCCTGATAATTGGAAAAATTATTAAATACATTAAAAAATACTGAATAAATAATTTCATATTAAAATTAGCCTACCTTGGTGGGAGATTGATTCGCGGGGAGGCTGGCCTCGAAAATGGCCGTCCCAATTTTGTAACCGATAAAAATGAGGCAAATGAAGAAGATCTGAACTTAATAATGAATTATAGTTTTAATTAACTATATAAAATTAGTAGAAATCAGAAATTATGGATAAAGAATTAATTAAGCAGATTTAATTAGTTTTCCCGATTTTTGGCTTACCTGTAATAATACGTCCTTCTCGTGCGGGCTTTTCTTGTTGTACTGAGCCGATCGGCGGAGGACCTAATTTTTCGTATGAAATGTTTCTTTATTTTTTATTACCATTATAATATTAACTAAAAAAATATAAATCAAAAGGGCAACTAAAAAAATGGAAAATGTTGAACTTTTCGTTTTTTCTTTTTGCTGGCTTTGTCCTTAATTTTGTCTCTTTTCTCTGATGGCTCAGCTACCTTTGCGTAAAAGTAGATGACCAGCACCGTGAAGAAGACGATCACCAGGCTCATATAGCTTTCCATTTGGGCTATCTAGAAATCGGCATTTTCTCTCGCTATTTCTCTCTATCTCTGGCTCTCCCTCTCTCTAGCTCTCTCTCGGTCTCTCTCTCTTGCTCTCTGTCTCGCTATCTGTTTATCTTTTTCTCTCTCTCTCCCTCTCTCTCTCTCTCGTTCTCTCTCACCCTCTCTCTCTTGCTCTCTCTCTCTTTCTCTCTACCTCTCTCTCTCACTCTCCCGCTCCCCCTTTTGAGCTTACCATCGGATAGACTTGCGCGGCAGCCGTCGGCTCGCAAATCCAATAAAAGTAGTAATCTGCATAAAACCTCAATATTATCAAAAGTATAAAAAATTACATTCATAAGAAAACACCCGTGTGCAGCCGATGAGGTAACCGGTTACGGTATTTAATACCACGTAGGACCAGCCGGCGGCGCGCCAACTAAAAAGCTTTTCGCCCTAGGTTTCTTCTAAAGATCTCTCCTTGTCCTCAACAGTCCTGCCTACCCCTTAAAACTCACATTATACTCGCATATTCGCGAAAGCAGTACGACTCCATCTGAGGGTAGACGAACAAGAAAAGTCGGTGCACCGCCGCGATCATCAGGAAGACGGTCACGCCCTGCAATTTTAGAGAATCTCTGCTAGCTAACCCGATTCCTCAACGATCTCTGCTAGCCTGCCGTACCTTGTGCGGTAATTCCTGTGCATTGGTGATAAACCACGACGTCCATAGGAGCCACGAGTACTCGATGTACACCTGAAATTTCGGAATCCTCAAGGATCGCCACTAGCATGCCTCGCCAGACTTCCTTAAAGATCTCTGCTAGTCTGCATTGTCTTAGGAATATGATAAAAACGCACATTATAAGAGTATACTGTAGAGGGTACGGTGATGACCAACTGTATCAAGCAGTTCAAGATATCCAGGTAGATCAAATGCCGGGCGAACGTGTAAAATGGAAACTTTTTGTAGTAGCGGTTTTCCTGGAATGATTTCTAGGCTTCGGCTTCGGCTTACAAGGCTACAAGGCTTACAAGGCTTACAAGCTGTTAGGCTTACAAGGGGAATGCGCGATCTCGAAATGAAAACTCGGGCTACCCCCAGGTTATGACTAGGGAACACGATGGTGTTGGAGAATTTTCCACTGAGCCCTGTAGAGCGAGATACGGTACTTCCGGAAAAGGGATAATTTGCATGTGAAAAATTAGAATAATTTCTGAGGTTTATTAGGAGCTTCCAAGTATTTACCACTGTCGGTGTTAGTCGACTAACGGTCTCGCTTTGAAATTCCAACGAGGTCCGCTTCCACCCGTAATTTTTTGTTATTGGGCGCTATTTTGCCTGGTATTGACAGTAATTTCCCAACGCTTCAAATAACTTTGTTTGCAAGCTCCGAGCTCCAAAGCAAAAAAAAGTGTTCACTGAAAGCTGGCGACCGGTAATCGCATATTGCAACTTGCCCCCAAAAAAGCAAAAACAAGTATTTACGGGTGGATCCGAACTCTTGTTGGTATTTCAAAAAGCGAGACCGTTAGCACTCGACTAACTCACCGACAGTGGTAGATACTTGGAAGCTCCTAATAAACCTCAGAAATTATTCTAATTTCTCACATGCAAATTATCCTTTTTCCGGAAGTACCGTATCTCGCTCTACAGGGCTCGGCGGAAAATTCTGCCAACACCATCGTGTTCCCCGTAGTCGATAACCTGGGGGTAGCCGCGAGAGTTTTTCGAATTTCGAGATCGCGCATTCGCCCTTCCCTTGTTAGGCTTAGGCTTGGTTTAGGGTTAGGCTTAGGCTTAGGCTTACCTTACAGAAAATGCCCAACAACAGCAAATTCACAAAAATCGTGCACGCCGCAGCGATACCGTACACCATTCCGAAAATGGAGCGCTCATTTTCGGGGAGTGGCATTTGGAGTGTAGCGGAGAATTCTGGAATTTTCCGTTTTTGCTTTTTTTACATGGGAACACATAGCGTAACCAGAAATACAGTAAGACACAAAAATAAAATTCTCCGGGGGGTTTTAGCAAAAACGGATTGTTTTGGATGCAAAAATTTTTCCTTTACATTATTTTGAGCTACAAAAGCGAAACATCAGGTATTAGGCTTACATATTCCTTAAGAAAATTTCAGCGACTTTAAAAACAAAATTTTTGAGAGTTACAGTGTTAAATAACTGACCACAAAAACCCACTCGGGCATCGTGCTGAAAATGAGATTCCCCTGAGATGGGCGGGGCCATTGGGGGATTAGCGCGGAAATATGCCCGGGAAATGATCAATTTCCACGCAGACAAAGTGCCCAAGACGCAATTACATATTGATGGATTTGGAAGCCTTGGGCGTCTGAAAACTTAGAAATGGCACGTCATTTGGGTTCATCAAAGATCAAAAATTAGCGCTAACTCTGTTGTCCTGTTTCGGAAGGGACTGTAATTTTTACAGTAGTTGAAAAAGATAAAAGTCTAGCAGCATGCAAAATTTCAAGCAAAAATATTGAAAAAAAGATAGAGCAAAAATAAGACGGAAAAAGATTGGGGCAGGCTAGCAGTGATTGTTGAGGAAGAGGAGAGGGCAGGCTAGCAGAGATTGTTGAGGAAGAGGAGATGGCAGGCTAGCAGAGATTGTTGAGGAAGAGGAGAGGGCAGGCTAGCAGAGATTGTTGAGGAAGAGGAGAGGGCAGGCTAGCAGAGATTGTTGAGGAGGAGGAGAGGGCAGGCTAGCAGAGATTGTTGAGGAAGAGGAGAGGGCAGGCTAGAGAGATTGTTGAGGAAGAGGAGAGGGCAGGCCAGAGATTGTTGAGGAAGAGGAGAGGGCAGCTCAGAGATTGTTAGGAGGAGGGAGAGGGCAGGCTAGCAGAGATTGTTGAGGAAGAGGAGATGGCAGGCTAGCAGAGATTGTTGAGGAAGAGGAGAGGGCAGGCTAGCAGAGATTGTTGAGGAAGAGGAGAGGGCAGGCTAGCAGAGATTGTTGAGGAAGAGGAGCTACAGGCTAGCAGAGGATTTCGCTTTCCTTCTAAACATTTAGTCGTGGAAAAAATTGCGCTGAAATCCCTGCAATCAGCCTGGGTATTCAAGGGATTCAAAAAAAGGAGAAAGCGAGAGAGAGAGAGGGAGAGAGAGAGAGAGAGAGAGCGAGAGAGAGAGAGAGAGAGAGAAAGAGAGAGAGACAGAGAGAGCGAGCGAGCAAAAAGCGGGGGATAATCTGGGTTCACCCCCGCCCTCCAGGAGGACGTGCCCCCCGGGCATAAATGGGAAAAGGAGGGTTTCGCATTAGGAGTCTCTCTCCCTTGAATTCAATATTCACCCCCAGCGCACCTCCGAGGGCAGGCAACAGAAAATTCAGGGCCCCCCATTCATCTTCGGGAGGGGAAGAGGAAGTGGCAAAAATAGAGCGGGTAAATGGTCTCTGCTGGCTGGCCAGGGTGCCTCAAGTATCTCTGCTAGCCTGCCAAAATACGGTATTTCAGTAGATGCTATTATCGAAAAAGGTAATTCTCGCAATGAATAGGAGGGCTGGAAAATAGGCCCTTCCCCGGGATGCTAATTGCTTTCAGCCGGCCAATTTCCCCTCGGAGCGCTCGGTTATCCAACGCTCGGGCGGGTTTTAGGCTCGAGAACGACCTAGAAAGGAGGAAAAGGGTACGAGTTTGCTTTACCCCCCCGAGCCGAGGTATCAAAATGTTCGATATTTTCGCTATTTTTTTGGGATTTTCTAAACGCCATTCGATAGAGCGTCAAAAAATACACTAGAAGGTTTAATTTGTACCTAAAACAATCCTACTATATATAAAAAAATAGGTTTTGTGTTGCATTTGCAAACTTCCGTCCGTAGTTCAGTCGTATCTCAATAGGAGAGGAAGTGAAGGGAACGTATAATACGTCATTAGGTGCGTAATGGTCATGACACGACTGCACGCATATGAGATTTTTAAAAATCAGCTGTTTTCGATATTAAAATTAAGTTTTTGTGAAAATCTCGCTCGGTCTCTTTGTTAGGAATCAATTAGCATGCACCGGAAGAGGGGGTGGTCTATATAATGGGGAGAGGACGCGCTTTCCATTTTTCTGGACAGGAATTCAGGTGTTTATGCAAAGTGACGAAGTATGGGGGTAAGACGGGGCCAGGATTGAAAAGTCGCGAAGCGGCTTTTCAACCCTGGTGTAAAATAAAAAAACGGCTGTGGGGGGTAAAGTGAACCGTAGCCGACAAGCCGCGCTGATCGCATTTGCATCCCAAAGTTCCCTCGAATCCTGAAAAACCCCCATTCATAGCCATTCCACACTTGACCATGTCGACGGAGGGCAGCCAGCCGACACCGACGTCTGAAGATGACCAACAGCCCGGAGCCGCGCGGGCGGCGGCCACGCACCCCGCGCCACCGGCGCGCCACGTGAGCTGCTACGAGCAGCACAACCTGCGCGAGGGGGCCAGCCCGTCATTTGTGGGTTTATTCTTCGTAACGGCGTCAAAACTCCAATTTTTTGGAGTGTTTTAGACTATTTTTTTAGATCAGCCTCAACAGCAACGAGCCGCTGGTGAAGCTCGTCTCGGCCATTGAGCGGGGTGGGGGGAAATTCGAGGAGTTTATGGACTTTTGAATTCCAGAAAACCCGTACCATCAGGTGACGCTGTCGACGCGGCCGCGTGAGTTTTTGCCCTGTCGCTGTGCCTTTAAAAGAAAAAAATTGTGCTTAGCCTTAGGCTTCGAATTCGGCTTAGGCTTAGGCTTACGCTTAACCTCCAGCTTTTTCAGAGACCCACTGGTTCGTGAACGAAGTCTGCGACAGCCCGTGGCAGCTGCTCCCGCTCCTCCTCACGACGATGATCGGCCCCAGCAACCTCACCACCTTCGCCAACACCATGTGGTAGGCTAGCAGAGACCCTTTGAGGAATCAAGCATGTCCGAAGCACCAATTTTCAGGTCCCACGGCGGCATCCTGTTCTTGTTGCCGTACATTCTGTGCCTGGTGTTGTACTCGTTGCCGGTCATGCAGATTGAGGTCGAGCACTTTCTCACTCACTCTCTCTCTCTCTCTCTCTCTCTCTCTCTCTCTCTCTCTCTCTCTCTCTTTCTCTCTCTCTAACCGTTCCTTTTCCAGACCTACATCGGCCAGTTCACCCGGGCCGTCCCCTACCGCGCCTACCACCTGTTCGCGCCGTTCATGACAGGTAGCTAGCGGAGACTGTTGAGGAAGAGGAAAGGGCAGGCTAGCAGACATTCCTAAGGATTTCCTCTTTCCGTTTCAGCAATCTCCTTCACGGGCCAGTTGGGCCTGATCGGCAACGGGGCCCAGGTGCTTCAGAACCTGGCCATCGCGTTCAAGCTCTGGCTCAGCGACGAGCTCACCGAGATGGCCACCTGCCGCCCGGACCAAGCGTGTGGGTGGCGCAAATCGCCTCGGCTAGCCTGCCTTTAAGGCTTTTGAAAACGGACTTTTTGATTTTCAGTCTGCATCTCCTACCTAAACGACAAGAACTGCGCGCCGTCGACGGAGTACTACAGGGTGAGGCTTGGGCTTAGGCTTAGGCTTAGGCTTAGGCTTAGACATAGGCTTAGGCTTAGGCTAAGGCATGGGCTTAACTTTTTCAGGGCGCTTGCCGCAAGATGGTGCACGGCTTCGTCGACTTCGAGATGGTCAGCCTGCCGACGATCGAATTCTTGAAGTAGGGCAGGCAAAATCTGGGGCTTAAGCACCGGCTTGGCTTACAAGGGAAGTGCACGACCGGCCCACGAGAAATCGACACGAGACATAGTGGATCTGATAGAATCGGACACGGGGATTCCGAATCTGTAATCAGAATTTGCTAAATAAAACGGAGAAAAAAGTTATGAAGCTTCAAAGTTGGCAAAATCGCCCAAAATCGGACTTTTATGGGCCTGTAAAGGCCCAGGGAATGAAAATTTGCCACAACCCATTAGTGCATCTTGTTCAGCAGAAAAAGCGCTTTCGAATGAGCTATCTTACTTTAAGTTTACGATGATTTCGCGAAAATCTCTTCTATGAACTTGACGGACAATTACCCTTGCCCGTGAATCCAAAAAAACTTTTTTCAGTGAATTGTTTGCAAATGCTACGTATTACAGCTCATTCTAAAGCGCTTTTTCTGCTGAACAAGCTGCACTAATTCTTTTCTCCTCAATTGCGTTCCACCGGTTTTTACGGGCCCTTAAAGGTACGGTTTTTGGCGATTTTGCCAACTTTGAAGCTTCATAACTTTTTTCTCCGTTTTATTTAGCAAATTCTGATTACAGATTCGGAATCCCCGTATCCGATTCTATCAAATCGACTATGTCTCGCGTCGATTTCTCGTGGGCCGGTCGTGCACTTCCCTTGTTAGGTTTAGGCTTAGGTTTAGGCTTCCATTTGGGGAAAGCAAAAACGACTGAATTTTCAGGAAGAATCTGACAAACTACTCGGAGGACCCGCTGCACTCGATCGACTTCAACTGGAGCGTGAGTTTTTCGCATTTTAACAATTTTTACACCTTTTTAAAGGGTTGCTACGCAACGAAGCTAAGCCTAAGCTGAAGCTCATTTTTTCCGACTTCTCAGTCCCTTTAAAAACCTTTAAAATCCCTGAAAAACCATTCAGATGTTCGCAATTGCGATCGTCGCCTCGGTGCTGGTGTCGGCTCTGATGTTGACGCATATTCGGATTATTGGTAGGATCCTCAAGTGTCTCTGCTGATTCGCCTTTCCCTAAGAATCGCTGCTAGATCGCCCTGGTCTTTTTTTTGTAGCCTGCGTCGCCATGGTGTTGCAAGGCTTGGCGCTGATGCTGTTGGTGTTGCTCACGGTGGGGCCCCCGCTAACAGACCAGAACCCTAGATTTTAGCAATTGGCACGCAGTGGACTGCCGGAACAGTGGAACAAGCAGCAGCACGGGTCCCATTTTGACATCCGGAGCCCCGAGCGACTGTTGAAAATTGATGTAGGTGGCTTGGAAGGTTGAGGCTTAGGCTCAGGCTCAGGCTCAGGAAACTTCATCAAATTTAGACCTGGCGCTACGCCCTGATCATGTGCCTCCGGTCCCAAGCGCTCGGCCAGGGGGTCATACCGGCCATCGGAGTCTATGCTCCGTCGAGGAGGAATATCCTAAAGGTATATTGGGCCAAATGCTCTCTGCTAGCCTGCCCCTGCAGGCGAAGCCACGCCCATTTCCCTAAAAGCCTCTGCTAGCCTGCCCCCGTTTCAGTGGATCATCATGGCGGCCCTCGGCGATCTCCTCTCGTCCCTAATTTACACCTACTATTTTGATGGTTTTTAGGGTAATTCAGCAATTATAAAATTTAGGTCTCCTGATCATGTTCTCGGAGCGCACGATCGAGATGGTCAGCCCGCACGACTTTCTGAAGGACGGTAAGGCTCCAAAGGATCCTCCTCTTCCTCAACAATCTCTGCTAGCCTCCCCTCTCCTCTTCCTCAACAATCTCTGCTAGCCTGCCCTCTCCTCTTCCTCAACAATCTCTGCTAGCCTGCCCTCTCCTCTTCCTCAAAAATCTCTGCTAGCCTGCCCTCTCCTCTTCCTCAACAATCTCTGCTAGCCTGCCCTCTCCTCTTCCTCAACAATCTCTGCTAGCCTGCCCTCTCCTCTTCCTCAACAATCCCTGCTAGCTGCCGAATTCCAGACATCTCCATGCTGTTCGGCCTCCCCATGCAGTCCCTCTCCTACTACGGCGAGCCGAAATACGTACGGATCCACGCACTCCTCATCTGCGTGCTGATGTTCAACAGCTTGATCAGTGGGGCATGCTAGCAGAGATCATTCGCCGCATCTTCTTCTCAGGCATCGCCATCTCCCAGCACCAATTCCTGCGCTCGTTCTTCCCATTTGAGCGCCGGGCATTCAACGGCTTGCTGACGGCCGGCTGCCTGATCATCACCTCGATCCCGTTCCTATATGCGGTGGGCAGGCTGGCAGCGGTCATTGAGGAAGGGGGTTTCAGAATTTCGAGGTGGCGGTGAAGATCTACCTGTCGTCACGCCTTCAGCTGGCCGTCGTCGGCGTCATGTTGACGGCGGTGATGATGATCGCGTGCTATGGTGGGTGGTTAGGCTTAGCCTCAGGATTGCTGATTTCCAGGAATGGAGCAGTGCTGGTTCGACCACACGCGCCTGATGGAACCCCTGACGCGCTCGTCGCAAAAGTGGCGCAAGCTGTGCCGTCGTCTCCTTGGCCTCTACCAACACGCCGTGCCCGTCGCCAGCTTCCTCATCATCGCCTCGGTGTTCCAGTTTGGAGGCGATGGACCCCAGTTTGTACGTGTTTTTGAGAGGCACCGGGAAGGCAGGCTAGCAGAGATTGTTGAGGAAGAGGAGAGGGCAGGCTAGCAGAGATTTTGAAATCGAACGGCCTGAAAATGCGGAGTTTTCAGGACCTTTTGATGTTCGCCTCCATCGCGTCGTTCATCATCTTCCCCGGCTGGTATCTCTACATGGTATGTTTTAGTTGCCCCCAAATAAGAGGTCTTAGGCTTTGACTTGGGTAAGGCTTGGGTTCCAACCAGGCGCTTGGAAACGGCGGGGGCGGCCTGGGATAGGGGGGGGGGGGGGGGGGGGGGGTGGGGGGGGGGGGGGGGGAGGGAGGCGGGGGTGGGTTAGGCTTGGGCTTATGCTTCTCTCTATCTACCGCTCCCTTTAAATAGCCTAAGACAGATTCTCATTTTTAGGGCTGGTGGAACGAGCTGATGACGGTCCAGCCGGGGCTGCCCTCCTACAAGTTGCTGCGCGTGCCACTGATTCGCTAAATGATGACCCGGTCCCACCGTATCCCCCAATGGTACCGGGGTACCGTGCCCTCCCACAATCTCGAATTTTACGTCTAGAATACGCAGACGTGCTGTAATTACGTGTTTGTCTCTCGTGTCGTGTTGTGTTCACTCGGAGCCTGGCGAATAAATTCATTTTTCCCGCGTTTTTTTGTGTTTTTCGCCAATCTTTGCGTTATTTATATGATCAAATGTGGGGTATCACTTCTCAAAGCTGATAAACTTTATTTCATCCTGAAAGGCATTTTTTATCAAGAAAGACGTGTTGATTGATGGTTTGATAATTTGGCTTAGGCTTAGGCTTAGGCTTAGGCTTAGGCTTAGGCTTAGGCTTAGGCTTAGGCTTAGGCTTAGGCTTAGGCTTAGGCTTAGGCTTAGGCTTAGGCTTAGGCTTAGGCTTAGGCTTGGGCTTATTAGGCTTAGGCTTAGGGTACGATAGCTGGGGTTTCTGACTTGGTCGTTTGTAGTCGTGCATCTACAGCTTGTGCTTCAGCACGCGACGCGCGGCCACCACCCTGCGCACGGCCGCCTAAAGGGTTAGTGAAGTCGGCAATATCATGGCGTAATCGGTTCAGCGAAAGTATTATACCTTGCGGACGACCTTCTTGGCGGCGAGGCGGCGGACGACGACCTTCTTGCGGGCGGCGGCCGCCTTTCTGGCTGCAGCCACGCGACGCCGATAGGAGCCGCTCGTAGTCTAAAGGGTTGCGTTTTCTTAGGTACGTGCTCTCGGCTACCGTAACCTCATCAAAACTTACGTCGACGGCCGGCAAAGCTGCATTATTGCATCCGGTGGCAGCGGGAAGTGGCGCGTCGGTCACTGGCTGGAATTTTCGCATTAAGCTAGAGAGAGAGAGAGAGAGAGAGAGAGAGAGAGAACTGCTAGCCCACCTCCACGGCAGTTTCGTCCGTCTCGACGGGCACCGTCTCGGGAGCCACGGCGTAGCTGCCCTCGCTGAAAAATATGGACTTTAAAGGCAATTTAAAGGGACTTTCGACGATTCCCAAAGGATCTCTGCTAGCCTGCCTTCTCAAAATTTCCCAATAATCTCTGCTAGGTATGCTTATGCTTAGACTTAGACACACAAGGGAAGGGCAAGTGCACGAAGTGGAAATTCGAAAAACGCTCGCGGGTACCCCTAGGTTATCGACTACGGCGATTCCGATGCCGTACTCAGAATTAGCCACCGAGGTCTGTAAAGGGTGCGCACTTCCGGAAAAGCAAAATTGCATGCGCGAAAACAAGTAATAGGGGTTTATTAGGATCTTCCACGTATCTACCACCAGCTGTGGTGGAGTGCCAGCCGCTCCTAAATACCACGGGGTTCGGGTCCGCTCTCATTTGTTTTCTTTTTTTTGGAGGTAATTCGAAAAGATAGCTGGTGCAGGGATTCGGTGTTCTTCTCTTGTCATGGGTTGGACTAATTGAATGAGGATAAATGGGCAGGGCAAAACCTAAAAGCCAAAGCAAACAAAAATCGGGTCCGACCCCTTGGTACAAAAGCGGTGGCGGCACTCGGCCAATTCACAGCTGGTGGTAGGGGAGATGGAGCCCATTATCGCATTACGCGCATGCAAATTGTTGTCGGAGTGCTGTTCCTCGGCCTCGGTAGCTATCTGGTACTGCATCGGTCGCCGTCGACCTAGGGGTACCGAGAGCGTTCAATTCCTCTGCCCCGGCAGGGGCTGTAGGTTGGCTGGCTTGGCATGGCTGGTTAGGCTTAGGCTTAGGCTGACTTAGGATTTGGCTTAGGCATGGCTGCTTAGGCTTATGTTGGACTTCCGACTTACCCGTAAGCCAAGGCGACCATGAGGCCGAGCAGGGAGACGACAGCCAGAATCGAGTTCATAGTTGTTTTCTTGGGTTCTAGGAGTGTTCGGAGGAATGTTGCAGGTCCAGAGATTCAGGGCTCTTTTAAAGGGATCTGGTGTGCGAGAGGTGTGGAGAGAACAGAGTAGAGAGAGAGGAGAGAGTAGGACGTGAGCCTGGCTGGCCGAGGAAGCCGCTTGAGACTCCCGCCACGATGAGCACCAAGTGCCAGGGCCGATCCCTCCTCATCCTGCTGCCAAAAATGTACCCAATTTCAAGTGCATTTCAGCAATTTGCATCTTTTCCCCGAGCCCTAAAAGTCTCTCGGAAAAGTTCGAGATCCTCAACTTTTTTTGAGGGGCTCAACCTGGTTTGAACGAGCGAACACCGATTTTTCGGGGGATTTTTTGCCGTTTTCATGGTCAGCTAGCAGAGAACATTGGTCGCCAGGAAATTAATTCGAAGAAAAGCTATATCTGTACCAAAATTGCAACAGAAGCATCACTTTGGCTTGCGGGGGTTCAATGATCTCTGCTGGTTTGCCTCGTCTTTCGAGGCTTTTCAAATGATCGCTTCTAGTTTTCTTCAGCTTTGTAGGGTTCCAGAATGGTCTCTGCTAGTGCCTCCAGAATGATAGAGCTCTTGCCTGAGATTTTTTAAGGTCCTAAATGGTCTCTGCTAGCCTGCCTGAGATTTTTGAACGTCCTAAATGGTCTCTGCTAGCTTACCTGCGATTTCTGGAGCCTTAAATCGTCTCTGCTAGCTTTCTTCGCCATTTAGGCTTCCTAAATGGTCTCTGCTATCTCACCTGAGACGTTGAAGCTTCCTAAATGGTCTTTGCCAGCTCGCCTCAGCTTTTTAGGCTTCCTAAATGGTCTCTGCTAGCTCGCCTGATATTTTTAGACTTCAAAAATCGTCTCTGCTAGCCTGCCTCGTCTTTCGATCTTTCCTAAATGGTCTCTGCTTACTTTTCCGCCTTTCTAAGCCTCCCAAATGACCACTGCTAGTTCGCCTCAGCTTTTTAGACTTCCTAAAAGGTCTTTGCTAGCTTGCCTCGAAGCCTCAATAATCCGTTTAATAGCAATTTATTCACAAAAACACGAATAAAAAAACACCGGGCGCACTAATAGATACAATCAGAAAAGCTGTGGGGGCACGTCAATTTTGTAATGAATTTTGGGTTCGGAACGTTCGGCCGGGGGAACAACAACAACGACGAGTAATGAATTTCGGGTACGAGACTTGAACAAGCGATAGAATAAGGGAGAGAGAGACACGGTCGGCGGGGCGAGAGAATTAGTGAAGTGAAGCGCAGATCGGGTCGGGGATGATCAGCGCTGCAGCCAGGGCGAGGATGGCTTGACCGCCCAAGGGCCGGCGCCGTCCACTTCACCAGTAGATGTTCAGCTCGACGGGCGACCCCCGATCTGGACGGCCTCGAACCGGTGCCGAAACTCCACGGCTTGTCCTTGAGCTTCTGAAAAGCAGGAATTGGGATGGTAGGCTAGCAGAGACTGTTTGGGATGGAAATGTCTGAAAAATTGGGGCTACCTTATCCACAATGCAAACGGTGCCCGGCGGGATGGGCGGCGGCACGTTGGACAGCAGCGCGTAGTCCCTGAAATATGGACATTGCCAGGCGAAAGGCTAAGCCCAGAAGCATAAGCCTAAGCCCACACAAGCCGGGTAAAAGCCAAGCCAAGCTAGCCAAGCCTAAGCCTAACTAGGCCACGCCGTGCCTGACGGTGGAGGCGGCAAGCAGGTGAGCGCTCGGCAAGCCGCATCCAGGGGCCCGGCTTCCAGCACTTTTCACCAGCACGTTCGCCTTGGTGTAGTGGCAGATGCTAAAGGACCGGCAGAGTCACAGGAGTTAGTGGGATTTACTCACTGGCTGACCGCGGACGCTGATGCGCCGCTCGAGGCGTCGCGTGTCGTCTCCTGGCGCAAACGTCGTTCCGCGTGGCGACCATCTCGTACGCCTCGCCGCGCACCTGGCAGGGATTGTTGAGGAAGGAGAGGGCAGGCTGGCAGAGGAGTCCTTCAGGAACCACCTGTGCACTTGTCTGCTGATCCAGCCGGCGCGGTGGGGTCATCGTCGAGAATCGTGTTCTTCTTGTTGTCGAAAACGTCACAGGCCCGGGCTCGATCAAGAAGTTGCGCATGTGGATCGAGTCTAAATTCCCGTTTTTCCCCCGATAATCTCTGCTAGCCGACCAGGCCCCAAAATCGACGCCGCCAAGCGCGCCGTCTTCAAGCTGGCCAGCGTCGGCGCCACGAAATGTTGTAGTGAAAGGGAGGCTTGCTGGGCATCCCGGACACCTTGGTGATCGTCTCCTCGCTGGTCTGGAAGCAGGGTGCTGTACATGCACGGCGCCTAAGCCTAAGCCTAGCTCACCTTGGTCAGCCCGACCCCATCCGTCTCGCCGGCGCACATGAACACCATGCGGCGGTGCATCACCTCGTGGCCGGTGGGCGGGAGCAGCTTCATCGGGGGCGGCTCTGCGAGTACGGTAGGTGCTACGGTAACCCGGGACCTACTGTAGCTGATGGCGCTGGCGCTACTTGCCTCGACCTCGGTGTCCTTCTCGCTCTTGATCTCGTTCATGTCGTGCGGCTGGAACATCGGTTTCTTCAAAAAACTCTGCTAGCCTGCCCTCTCCTCTTCCTCAACAATCTCTGCCAGCCTGCCCTTTCCTCTTCCTCAACAATCTCTGCTAGCCTGCCCCCTCTTCATCCCTGATGATCTTTGTCAGCACCCCACCGTCAAATCGATAGGCGGAGCAGCCGGAGGCGGAGGCAACGTCTGCGACACTTCCGGAGGCAGCAGCGCCAGGCTGATGCAGATGCTCATCTGCTTGCTGTCCTTTCCAGGCTTTTCCCGGCTTTTCCGCGCTTGGCTGCTGCTGGGTGGACGATTCCTAGATGCTCTCTGCTGGCCTGCCACCCCGACTGACCTTCTTGGCGACCTGTCCCTGACCGGAGAGCCGTCTCGACTCCTTCGACTTCTTCTTCTTCTCCCCGTCCTTCTTCGCGTTCTCCTTGCTCCGCCGCTTTCCCCCCCTCATTCGACAGCTTCTTCTTGGGGCCCCTTAGCCTCCTTGCAGTCCAGGAGACACCCTAAACAAGCATTGCTAGCTTGCTCTCACTTCTAAGCTCCGCCCCTTCCTGAAAAGTCCCCGCTAGCCTGCCCACCGTCGTATTGCTGCTGACGCTCGCCCGTTTGCGCTTCGTCGGCCTGCTCGGCACCTTCTTGGGCATCGAATATTTTGGCGGCTGGGAGGGAGAAAGGAGGGGACGAGTAGGGTCGTTCTTCAAAATGAGGACGTTTTCGGTGCCATAGCGCGAAACCGGTCTTTATGCAGTTTTTGTATGCAAATTAGGCTTAGGCTTAGGCTTAGGATTGGGCTTGGGCGTAGGCTTGGAAGCTAGGCTTAGGCTTAGGCTTAGGCTTAGGCTTAGGCAGAGGCAAGCTTAGGTCAATTTCGCTTTTTCCTTTGCCCTGAACTCCACACTGCTGGACATAATTTTGGGTTCACCCAAAATTTTTCCAGCTTTCTCGCACAGCAATGGGGCTCTCGCCTCACCTTTGAGTATAGGGTTTGCCAGCTACAGGGTGTCCCAAAAAAAAGAATTTTAAGAATTTGAGCCATAGGGCACCTACGGAGCTGACAATTTGCTCAGTATGGAAGGCAATTTTCTATAAACAAGGAAGTTTCAGCCCGATCGGCCAGCGGGGTTTTGGGTTATAGCGAAAATACTTTTCATTTTTAATTTAATATGGGGATCTTTGAAGTTTGGCATCAAAGATATGCGTTATTCTTGCATTTACCGAGTCGATTTTGCATACAGTTTCGCTAAGGGTGCCATTTTCTTGATGGAGCCTTTGGAAACGATTGCGTTTGTTGAAAAATGAGAAAGAGTGTTAAAACAGCTGTTTTATCGATCCAGATCACTTGTTATTGTACGCATTTTGGTAATTTGAGCTTCGTCGGGCGAAAGCAGAGTTCGACAGGAGCTCGAAAACAGGTTTGGGGTTAGATTTGGGGGCTTGTGTTGGCGCGTACGCTGAAGTTTAAGCCAAGCTCGAGCGTTCAACGATAGTTTCCGCCATGAGGTCTGGTATTCATCGTTCTTGCTGGTCATTTTCTCGCTACGTGAGCAATCGTTTTCCAGCTCCATCACGAAAATGGCACTTTTCCTTGAAATTTTGTAAAATCGGCTCGTAAATGCAAGAATAACGCATATCTTCGATGCAAATTTCAAAGATCCCCATATTAAATTAAAATTAAAGGTATTTTCGCTATAGCTTTAAACCCGCTGGCCGATCAGGCTGAAACTCCTTGTTCTTTGAAAATTGCCTTCCCTTGCCTGTGCATTTCAGCTCAATAGTGCCCTCTGGCCTCAAATTTTGGGGGGTCTTTTTTTAGGACACCCTGTGTACAATCCAGCGCTGAAAACCGCGAAAAGTTTTCGTTTTTGTGAAAATTGTTTTTGTAAAATTAACGATTGGCAAGTGAGGTCATAATTTTGGGTTCACCCATCAAAATCTGCTAAAAAAATCTGAAAAACGCGGTTTGGTTTCTGGAGTAAGTAAATCGGTTGGCAACAAACCCTAACTCAATGCCTGAACATTTTCCGCCCACCTCACTCGATATTAGGATTCAAGCTATAGGTATGCTTTGGATCGCCGGGGTTTCAGGTCTCGAATAACGCCTTTTTTAGCGACTGGACTCCTTGGTAGCAGGGATTACTGATGGAAAACCATGTCACCAGGTAGCCTTAACAGATTTTTCATCAATGCGTTCCTGAGAATTTGCTGACAGCTCAAAAAGTGGAATTTCGAAGCTTTCCAGCCATAATCTTGGGCGTTTGCTGACCAGATTCCTATAAGCTCCTGAAACGAGGTTCTCCTCCCGGATTCTGCCGGAACATTTAACGGACGTAAGCCTTTACCAAGGCCTGCTCGTAAAGATTCGGCCTCGCTGCTGATCATGACTAAACGGCACCGTGAGGAAACTTGGACTCCCTAGCACCTTCACTTCCGCCTCATCCTTCAGAATTTAGTTGGGTCAGCACCACACGTTTGCTGTCCAATAAATACATTTCAGCCAAACGCGCACCATCAGGCTCATCACAATAATTTTTATCCACGAAAATCAGATGACTGCGCCGAAGACTGAGTCACGAAATCTCAGCTGAGCGCGGTTTAAGTTCATGATCAGAAGCTGAGCCGAGATCTTTGGGTAGGCTAAACAGTCAGTCATCGTTGGCAGAGAATCGTGAGCCTCAGTTTTCGGGAAGCAAATTCCGATCGGCTAACATGGAGTATGGTTTGTGAAAGCGAGTGCGCGAGGAAAACGTCAGCTAATCTCAGGAACGACCGATGAAAGATGCAGCTCACCTGACCAGGTATGATTTTTCAATCATTGACTCCCTGCTGCCAGATCAGTCGGCGTTGATGAGACCTCGGCGATCCAACGCACCATCTCCCCCGAGGTGGGTTTAATGTTCGGGCGTGGTTGACTGTTGATAACTGTTACCTCACGAAATATCGCGTTTTCAGATTTTTGGCAATTTAAGTCATCCCCACTGCAAATTGTCTCTGCATAAATAAAGGGAAAGTGTTTGTGCGTGTATGTGTCTGTGCCCTTCCATCAACTTCCGTCATTCTGTCAGAGGATAGCAGAGGAGAGGGTCTTAGGCTGCATTATCATGCGTCATTAGGTGCGTCATGGCTCTGAGATGACTGCATGCATCTCAGATTTATCAAAATTGCCTATTTTCGACATTAAAATTAAGTTTTTGTTAAAGAATCGGCGATCCTCTTTGTTAGGAAAAATTAGCATACGCCGGAAGTTCCGGTAGCCATAATGGGCTAGAGAGTGCGATTTTCATTTTTGTTATCGGAAATCCATGAATTATGCAAAGTGAAGTAGCTCGTGAGATCAGACGGGGTCCAGGGTTGAAAAGTCGCTGACGGCAGCTTTTCAGCCACTGATTTAAAAAAAGCAATTTTCACAAAAACGAAAAACTTTTCGCGGTTTTCTTTCAAAGGCCGGATTGCAATATAGTTGGCAAACCCTATACTCAAAGCGCGCGGCGAGAGCCCCATTGCTGTGCGAGAAAAGCCGAAAACTTTGGGTGAACCCAAAATTATGTCCAGCAGTTTCTCAAAATTATTCTCCATTAATACAAGCCACTTTTGCAGAATCGCCTCCACGCCCGGTTAATCCGGCTGATGACAAATTCCGTGGGAGGCGAGAGATTATCATCTGGGCGGCCCGTTGCGACGCCTTCCGGTGTTGATAAGGGGGAGGGCAGGAATACCGCCGACAGAACGATGCACAACAACAGACGGACAGACAAGCTGTATTCCCGTCAGGTTGAAGCCGCTAAGCCTGATGAAGCCGCTGACTGGGTCCTATTTTTTGGCCCTGATCCCGGTCGTCTTTAGCGCATGTAAGAATGCCGACTATACGCAGCTCGTGTCGGGGAAATGTTATAAGGTATGGGATGAATGGCTTCAAATGATCTCTGCTGCCTGCCTCC
>CATQJA010001419.1:0-38533 GCA_958295435.1 Mesorhabditis spiculigera
CTCTTTTCGGCAATTAATCCGACTTATTTCCGCAATTTTAGGTGTTGTCCGACAACATGACCGCAACCGGGTTGAGCCGGTTGCCCGCCTTCGATCCGTCAGTGCCGCCTCTCGGGAATGGTGAGTTTTCGTCAGCTTGCTGTCACTCTCCCTTTAAAATGCCCCCAAAAACCGGGAGCACGATATTTTGCAGAAACCGAACTGTCGGACGAATTTCGCGAGGTGCGGATCAGTCTGATCATCGTGCTCGGCTGCATTTTTGCCGTGATGACGACAGCCGGAAATTTCATGGTAAGAGGCAGGCTAGCAGAGATTGTTGAGGAAGAGGAGAGGACAGGCTAGCAGAGATTGTTGAGGAAGAGGAGAGGGCAGGCTAGCAGAGAATGTTGAGGAAGAGGAGAGGGCAGGCTGGCAGAGATTGTTGAGGAAGAGGAGAGGGCAGGCTAGCAGAGATTGTTGAGGAAGAGGAGAGGGCAGGCTAGCAGAAATTGCTGAGGAAGAGGAGAGGGCAGGCTATCAGAGATTCTTGAAAAAAATCGGTTTTAGGTGATGCTGTCCTTCAAAATTGACCGACAACTCCAGACGATCAGCAACTATTTCCTTTTCAGCCTGGCGGTGGCTGATATTACGATAGGTATTCTTGTTACCATAGTCCTGAATTTCTCAATTTTTTTTCAGGAATTATCTCAATTCCGATGTACACCTACTACCGGGCGAACGGCGACTGGGAGCTGGGGTACGCGATGTGCCAGCTGTGGCTGTGAGTTTTCCCTAAGCCCAAGCCTAAGCTCTGTTCAGCTGTATCGACTACCTGATGTCGAACGCGTCGGTGCTCAACCTATTGCTCATCTCCTTCGATCGATACTTTTCGGTTACCCGACCGCTGACGTACAGACCTAGGTCCGGGTTTTAAAGGAGAAATTAAGTAAAACGGCCCCTCCCTAAGAAGTCCTGATAGCCTGCCCTGTTCCCCAATAATCTCTATTAGCCTGCCCCTTCCAGGAGAACGACGAAGAAGGCGCTGACGATGATCGCGTGTACCTATATAATTTCTCTGATCCTGTGGCCGCCCTGGATCATCAGCTGGCCTTATATTGAAGGTAGAGTATAGACTACAAAACACTACAAAGTACAGGCTATAGACTAAAAACTACAAGTTTTTAAAACCAATGATGAAGTCGATTTTAGGAAAATTCACGGTCGCCCCGGAGACGTGCGTCGTGCAGTTTCTCGAGACGAATCCGTATGTTACGGTAAGTCCTCAACAATCTCTGCTAGCCTGCCCTCTGCTCTTCCTCAGCAATCTTTGCTAACCTGCCCTCTCCTCTTCCTCAACAATCTCTGCTAGCCTGCCCTCTCCTCTTCCTCAACAATCTCTGCTAGCCTGCCCTCTGCTCTTCCTCAGCAATCTCTGCTAACCTGCCCTCTCCTCTTCCTCAACAATCTCTGCTAGCCTGCCCTCCCCTCTTCCTCAACAATCTCTGCTAGCCTGCCCCCAAATTTCCTAATCTTAGGTGGGTACCGCAATCGCAGCCTTCTACCTCCCCGTCACGATCATGATCATCCTCTACTCGCGCGTCTACTGCGAGACGAAAAAGCGACAAAAGGAATTCTCAAAATTGCAGGCGATCCAGGTATTTTTATGCAAATTTTTGGCTTAAAACGCCTCGTTTGAAGCAAAGAATCTAGGTATCAAAATTATTCGCTTTTTTCAAGACTTAAAATCCATAAAAATGCAGAAAAAGAAAGTGTCATTGCCCGTACAGACGCGTCGCTGCGGGATGGTGGGTGTTGGATTTGGCCTAGGCATCAGTATGGCAAAAATATTCTATTTTAAAGGCACTGTCAAGTCAAGAAAAAGCTTTTTTTCTCCATGGCCTTTGCTAGCCTGCCGCTTGACTTGTCGGCTCCTTTAAAATCCCTATTTTTGGCAGGAAACTTTTGAAAAATATTAATGCGAATTTGGAGAACGGTTTTTGAGTGTTTGCCGGCTTATTGTGGTCTCAGAAATGGCTGTTTTGTGCATAAAAATATGAAAAATATCGGCTTAGGCTTAGGCTTGGGCTTGGGTTTAGGATTAGGTTAGGCTTAGGTTGGGCTTATGCTTAGGCTTAGGCTTCGACTTAGGCTTAGGTTGAAGCTTGCAATTGGATTTACGCTTTGGCTTAGACTTAGGCTTAGGCTTGGGCTTGGGCTTGGGTTTAGGCTTAGGCTTAGGCTTAAGCTTGGCTTATACCTATTTCAATAATTTTAAAATTTAAACCCCATTGAAGACATCCCAACCGACTCCCAAGCCGAAACGGAAAAGACGCCGTCAGGTTAAAAAAATCGATTGCTTTTCCTACGAATTTTGCTGTCATGTTCCCTCGAAAAATTTCAATTAGCATCTACCCGATTCTCTCTTTTTTTTCTGCATGGTGGTTTTCACATAAAAAACAACCCAAAAATCCCCAAAAATCGCTGCTAGATGGCCCTCAATATTGGAAAAGAGTGCGGAATGCGGAGAGTTTGATAGAATCGATTTTGGCGTTTAGAACCGTATAAATTAATTTTAATCTGCTTTTTTAGCACCGCTCGATACGACGAGATTTGCATACGACGCCCTCGTCGAACTCGTTGGCCAAGTCGAGCACAGCGCTGCCCGCGGCTGCAGGTGAGGATCTTGGACCGAGAGTTTTGTGCGAGGGGGATTGAGCTCTTAGGCTCGGGCTTAGGCTTAGGCTTAGGTTAGGCTTAGGCTTAGGGCTTAGGCTTAGGGCTTAGGCTTAGGCTTAGGCTTAGGGCTTAGGCTTAGGGCTTAGGCTTAGGCTTAGGCTTAGGCTTAGGCTTAGGCTTAGGCTTAGGGCTTAGGTTTAGGCTTAGGCTTAGCTTAGGCTTAGGCATGGGCTTAGCCTTAGGCCTAGGATTAGGCTTTTCTCAATTTTTGCACAAGTGCCATAAATTACCTTTTTTGAAGGGCCCGGCTCGCGGAAGACGACGCAGCTCAGCATCGGCGGCGTGGTTGGCAAGGCGAGGTAAGTAGGCTTAGGCTTACGCTTAGTTTGGATACCAGGCGCTTCTCCTGGCTGAAGGCGTGCGCCGGGAAGAGCGCTCAATCTTCTGAAGAGTCGTCTGAGGTAAGAACGATAAGCTCGGTTAATGTGAGAATTTTGTAGGCAAATGGTAGGCTAGCAGAGGTCATTGAGGACGTGTGAAAACCCACTGAATTTCAGGCAGTGGCTGTCGTGGACGATCAGACGAGCGTCACCTCTTCTTTTTACCTGAAAAGAAAGGGCAGCGCCCCGCACAGTACGGTGGTTGAGGTACAGTTTTTCTCTCCCTTTTTCTCTCCCTCTCTCACTTTCTCTCTCTCTCTCTCTCTCACTCTCTCTTTCTCTCTTTCTCTTTCTCTCTCTCACTCTCTATCTCTCTCTCGCTCGCGCCCTCCTGAATTTTTTGCATTTTTGCAAGGTAGCACGTTAAATTTCACTTTTTCAGGACAGCACCTCCCTGGGCACCGGATCGCCACGGAATGGAAGCCGATACCGTACGCGAAACCAGCAGCCTGATCGACCACAGGTAGGAAATTGTTGGGATTCGATCCACGATGACCTTTCCTCCTTTTCCTCAACAATCGCTGCTAGCCTGCCCTCTCCTCTTCCTCAACAATCTCTGCTAGCCTGCCCAATCCTCCTTTCTTCAGGTCGACACGTATACCGTACTCATCGAGCTGAAGGACGAGGGGACGAGGCCGAGCGTCCGGCTCTCAAGTTGCGATTCTGGGGCTTATGAGTGAGTTTTTAGCCAAATTTTTTTGTACAGTTACAGTACAGTACAGTTGAATTTTAGCCATTTCTTGGTTTGGAAAATCGCAAATTCTAAATATTTCAATTGTTAAATTTTGTGCCGAATTTTTTGTTTGAAAAATCGTAATTTCCATAGGAATTTCAGCGAAATCTCGTGCACCCGGAACTCCTCACATCGAGGAAGGTCCCGCAGCGAAGTCGAGGCGACGATGTGCGAGGAGAAGAAGCTGGCCTCGATAAAAGGTACTGGGGCTCAGGGATTACTGTAGATTTTGCTGATTTTGTAAAATTTTCATGATCCATACAATTTGCAATCCCAGAATCCCCAGTCCCGGCCCGCAACGGCAAGTCCACGCTCAGCTCGAAGACCAAGGAACAGGAGCAGCGGAAGAGCGAGAAGGTGATTTTTCGAATTTTCGATGCGCCTAAGCCCCGGCCTGAGCCTAAGCTGAAGCCTAAACCTAAGCCTAGCTGAGCCAAACCATGTCAAATTTTGGTGACGTACCGTATTCCAGGAACGCAAGAAGAACGAGCGAAAGCAGGAGAGCAAGGCCGCCAAGACGCTGTCGGCCATCTTGTTCGCCTTCATCGTCACCTGGACGCCCTATAATGGTAAGAAACTTATCATTTTTGTTTTTTTCTAGGCGTTATTTTTGTAATTTACGCAAGATTCACCGTATTTTTACAGTAATCGTCTGCTGGGAGGCCTTCTACCCGCGGACCGTGCCGAGTATACTGTATGATGTGAGTATTTTTGAGGGTTGAGGGGCAGGCTAGCAGAGATTGTTGAGGAAGAGGAGAGGGCAGGCTAGCAGAGATTGTTGAGGAAGAGGAGAGGGCAGGCTAGCAGAGATTGTTGAGGAAGAGGAGAGGGCAGGCTAGCAGAGATTGTTGAGGAAGAGGAGAGGGGCAGGCTAGCAGAGATTGTTGAGGAAGAGGAGAGGGCAGGCTAGCAGAGATTGTTGAGGAAGAGGAGAGGGCAGGCTAGCAGAGATTGTTGAGGAAGAGGAGAGGGCAGGCTAGCAGAGATTGTTGAGGAAGAGGAGAGGGCAGGCTAGCAGAGACCATTTCTTGCTTTTCAGTTTGCATATTGCCTCTGCTACATCAACTCCACGATCAACCCATTGTGCTACGCGCTGTGTAATGCCCGTTTCCGGCACACCTATATGCGAATTTTGCGGTGCCGCTTCGGCCACGACCGCCCCCAGCATATGAACCAGGCCTACGTGAGGAGGACCTAGGCTTAGGCTTAGGCTTAGGCTTAGGCTTAGGCTTAGGCTTAGGCTTAGGCTTAGCCCTAGCCTTAGGTCTAGGCGTGGGTTCCTCTTCGATTTCCTACTCCCCTCCAATCGATTATTCCCCCACCGGTATTATTGCACGATTTATGCAAATTTTCTCCCCAAAATTATCGATTTTTTTTGTGAATGCAATTTGGGTTCGCCTGGTGCTCTCTCTTTTTCAATATTCACGATATTTCCTCGCCAAAAATTTATGCAAATTGAGCTGGAATTAAATGACGAAAACACGACCAGTTGCTCAACATTTTTCTAGTCTTTTGTTTGTATTTTGTACTTGTGCTTGTGCTATGTTCGGTTCTTTGCATTAACGGTGGGATCAGGGGCGTTAAAAATGGCATATTTTCGACAAAAATGTCATTTTAAGGAATTTTTAAGATTTTGAGAGGGTTTTTCTACTTGAAAATGGTCAAATTTTACTAAAAACTCTCCGAAATTTCCAAACTCATCAAATCCCCCCCCCGATAATACAATAGCTCCACATGCTCTATTTTTCACTTGCGTAGGCCTTACCATCAATTTTTCATATTTGAGGGGGCTACCTTAGTTTTGAAAAAAACTTGGTTTTCCCGATTTTAAAGATTATGCTAATTTCCCCCATTTTTGTAGTTTGATTTTTTTTCGTTTTCTACCGTAACTGACGGGTGCCGCCTCGACGCACAAATACATACAGTATTTTCAGTTTTATCCTTCAATTTGTTACATTACAATCGATAGTTATGTATTTTTTCACTTGACAAAAATTATTTCAACGTTACCATCGAATTTTGATGGGGATTTTCGGTGCAATTTCGCGAGATTCCCACGGCTCAATGTTTTCTCCTCCGCCAAGGCGACGCTAATAAAGATGTAAGATATGGTGTAAGCTATGCAAAACTACACTACAAGCCACAGGCTACAGACTACAAATTCCATTAAAAAACTTGAAGCGCTACCCTACAAACTACATTTGAAACGACAAGCTAGAAGCTGCAGGTTGGCTACAGCTACAGGCTACAAACTGCAGAAATAATTTTGTACAAACGACATCAACCCACAAGCAAACTACAAGCTACAAACTACCAGCCACAAGTTTCAAACTACAGACTACAATCGACAGACTACAAGCTACAGCCTAAAAACTGCAACAATACTAGTGCTAGCAACTGGAGAGTTTTTATGTCATTAAATATTGAAATTTCTTGAATTCGAGATATATTAGGTTTAGGCTTAGGCTTAGGCTTAGGTTAGGCTTAGGCTTAGGCTTGGCTAAGGCTTGGTTTAGGCATGGCTTAGGCGTATGCTTAGGCTTAGGTTTAAGCTTGCGCTTGACCTAATTTTTTAATTTCCTGCCTCTCAAATTCAGGGGTCGGTGGTTCGAGTACCGAAATCATCGCCCGGCCACTCAACCCTCAGGAGAACATCAGATTTGTCGATTGAGCCGCCGAGAGGGGGGGAGACATTTGTGATTTCTCTGTTTGATAAACACTCGACGAAAAAAGATGGTCAGCCCGATCCCAGGGGGGGGGGGGATCAATTTAGGGGGTATTTTTGAGATGATCCCGTGGGGGGAAGACCCCTCGGGAAAGGACGCCCACGTGGAACACGAGATGGCTTTTGAGGGGCAGGCTAGCAGCGATTGTTAAGGAACAACTCCTTATAAAAGAATAAAAACCAAAATTTACATATGAACGTGCAGAATACCTCGCAAAATCAAAATCCAAAATTTTTCCTTATTTCTGCTCACCATGTCCTCCTCCTCCGGCTCGCAGCAGCTGCCCCCGCCCATCCCCAACAAGCAGGGCGAGCCCGAGTTTCAGGTATCTTCAAGGGCAGGCTAGCAGAGGCCATTAAAAAATTGCTTTTTCAGTTGAAGCTTTCCCACGAGTACATGATCTTTCCGGGGGCCACCCCGGGGCAGCCGAAAAATCAGCTCTCGTCCGTCGAGCTGATCATCACCAACCCGACGCAGGATAAGCATGCGATCAAGGTAAATGGTACGCCCCTACTATCCTGCCCTTCTCAGGTCAAATGCACGTCCGCCGAGCTGTTCCGCGTCCACCCGCCGATGGGTGTCGTGGCCAAGGGAGGGCAGCTGAGCATCCGCTTCTTCCTCCAGAATAAGGGCCGACCCCCCGTCGTCCCAGATGCACTACTTTGCCATCTACCATACTCGCTGTGACGCGACTACTACTGATACACAGGTGAATACACAGAGAACTCCGTTAGCCTGCCCTCTCCCCTTCCTCAACAATCTCTGCTAGCCTGCCCTCTCCGCTTCCTCAACAATCTCTGCTAACCTGCCCTCTCCTCTTCTTCAACGATCTCTGATAGCCTGCCTTCTCCTATTCCCTATTGATCTCTGCTAACCTACCACCCCTAATTTACATATTTTCAGTCTCGATACCTCTGGAAGGGCCCCCTCCGCTTCGACGGCCTGAAGCGACTTCCGGTCGTCTTCCCCTCATCCGCCACCTGAAGCCCCGCCCCTTCCCACCTACAAACTAACTTAATCACCCTGTTAAAGCCTAATTTCGTGTCGCTCAAGTATTTACGGTTATCGTCGAGAATAAAGAACTTTTTTTGGAAGTGCGACGAAGCCTTCTTTATATGCAAGTGAGAATGATCGGAGAGCGATAGAGAGAGAGAGCGAGAGAGAGCGAGAGGGAGATGGAGAGTGTGCCATCCCTCAAAAAATCTCTGCTAGCCCCACGTGATCCCCTTGAAAATCTCCGGCTGATCATCGGCAAATATCCGGGTGCCTGATCACTCATAAGCGGGGGTGGTTGGCCCTCGAGACACGGGACAACACTTGACTCCTATGGATAGACACCCTGGTCTCCAAACTGTTTGTCGTGTTCATTGTCCGACAAAAAGGGCGATTCCTCAAAGATCTCTGCTAGCCTGCTTGAGCTTTGGCTTAGGTTTCGGGTTAGTATTAAACTTATTAGGCTTGGCTTAGGCTTAAACTAGGCTTAGTCTGATGCTTAGACTTGGGTTACTGTAAGCTAGGGTGGCGCTCTGGCGATCCCCCCCGCTAGAAGTCCAGAACCGTGTTCAGTGCCGCCCGCCAACTCAATGATTCCTCAAAAGTCTCTGCTAGCCTGCCCCGAGGTGAGTCATCATCTTTTCCGGGACTTGACTATTTACACAAAGGCAAACAGTGGCTAGCCCCAGCGCCACCTTGCATTTGACAGCTTCCCCACAAAGCGAAGCGCGTGACTTTGGACAATTTGCGGGTCTGATCTGTGCGCGGGCAGGTTAGTAGAGATTCTTGTGGAACTTGAAAATCTTTTACGACCCGGAAAATTTGGGGAGCGAAGAACAGTGAGGCAGCTTTGCGTGTCCGAATGATTCCGCAACGATCCCTGCTAGCCAGCTCCCCGGCTCCCACCCTCGCACTTCAAACAAACAAGCGGATCTCGCGGAAAACAGTGGGCCCCGTAGAATCCGGACCCCAAAACAAGCCTGAAACCACGACAACACTCGAGAATTCGAAAGGGAATGCTGAAAATAATTCATGGCGGATAGAGCAGGCTAGCAGAGATTGTTGAGGAAGAGGAGAGAGCCGCTAGCAGAGATTGTTGAGGAAAAGGAGAGGGCAGGCTAGCAGAGATTGTTGAGGAAGAGGAGAGGGCAGGCTAGCAGAGATTGTTGAGGAAGAGGAGAGGGCAGGCTAGCCGGGATTGTTCATGAAGAAGAGAGGGCAGGCTAGCAAAGGCCATTTAAAATCCCTTTGCTTTTTTACGCTATTTTCAACTCTATTTTTATCATCGAAAAGTACACTCAAAACCGATCCCCCCGATGTTACAGTAATGTTATCCGGGGCCGCCGGGCTGTTTGTTGAGCGGTTTCCTCATCAAAATCATCCACAAATATCTGGGAGGCGAGAGAGAGAGAGAGAGAGAGAGAGAGAGAGAGAGAGTGGAGAAGAAACTGCTGTCCACCCACCCGAATTCCGGGCCGAGGGTCCGCCCCCCGCCTCGGAATAAAAGCGTCGCCCGTGGAGCTGGGACCAAAATTTCGGGGCAGGCTAGCACAGATTCTTTGAGAAACTCGCTTGCCCATCTTGTTCTATTTTTCCCTACTTCCTAGTTTAAGCATTTTCATGTTTTGTCGTCAAAGTAGCCTCGTCTCTCTTACTCTCTCTCTCCCTCTCCCCTATCTCTCTCGCTCTTGCTCTCGCTCTCTCACTCTCTCTATCTCTCTTCCGCGCATCTTCTATATATCTATATTTTGGAATTCCAGACTTCACAGCCCCTTTAAAATGAGCCAACAGCCCGAGGAGACCCAACAGACTGCCCGTGCCTACGGTGTCTACGTTGACGAGAACCAGAAAATTCACTACGTTAACTGCGCTCCGTCCAAGGTGAGAATAGGCTTACAAGGCTTACAAGGCTTAGGCGTAGGCTAAGGCTAGCTTTAGGCTTAGGCTGAGGCTTAGGCTAGGCTTAAGCTTAGGCTTAAACTTAGGCTTAGGGCCGGCTTAGGTTTAACTTTCGAATTTTATTTCCACATAAACTTCCACTACAAATAACAATAAACTTTTTAGCGACGATCGCGTGCCGCCAAAAAATCGGCCGGCCACACCGCCTCCAGCCCCAGCTTCTTCACGCGGTTGCTGAACAAATTGCGGCACTAATGGCAGGACGCCCGTCATGCTAATTCTGTTCAAGCTGCCCACTGCCCATTTTTGAAGACGTCTAAACCCGAAAAAGCCTGAAAACCCCCCAAAACGTCCCCGCTGTACATTTGGTCCCCCCGGTACTACGCTACGATACTCATTCCACCTTGCAGTTTCCTTTTCTCCCCGTCTCCGCATTTGCGCAATTTCGGTTGATATTGTCATTTTTGGTGCATTTTCACGCTGTCTAATTTTGATGGAATTTTTTTGATGATTTTGGATAGTATGCAATAAACTTTGCAAGTTTCGGGGCTGGAGCTGCTGGAGGGTTTGCAAAAATTGTTACAAGATACCACGGCTTAGGCTGAGGCTTCGATTTAGCCTTAGGCTTAGGCTTAGGCTTAGGCTTAGACTTAGGCTTAGGCTTAGACTCAAGCATAGGCTTAGGCTTAGACTCAAGCATAGGCTTAGGCTTAGGTTTAGGCTTAGGCTTAGGCTTAGGCTTAGGCTTAGGCTTAGGCTTAGGATTAGGCTGATGTTAGGCTTAGGCTTATGCTAGGCTTAGACTTAGGCTTAGGCTCAAGCATAGGCTTAGGCTTAGGCTTAAGAGCTCTATTGCAAGTTTTCTGCGACGTTTTCGCAACAATTTTTCGCTTTTTTTTCCTCTTGAGTTGCCCCTTTTTAGGTATTTTCTTGCTACAAGGCAGGCTAGCAGAGAACCCGTAGGGGATTTTTGTTCTCGATTTCGGCCCGGGGGGGGGGGGGGGCGAGAAAGTGGTTTCCTACAAGGTCGGGCGGATGGGGTGGTGTTGGCCAGGGTAATTACCTGGGACCTACTTTCTCGAGTTGGGGTGTGAGAGAGAGAGAGAGAGAGAGAGAGAGAGAGAAGCCACTGACCTTACGCCGACCATACTCCCGGCTGGTTACAAGACGGGCGTATGAATGGGATGATCTACTTTCTATTTTCTTGATCTCTTTCTCTCTCTCCCTCGCTCGCTCTCTCTCTCGCCGAAATGACCGCCGGAAACCACTTTTACTCTTGTCCATCCGCTCCAGGCTAGCCTCAAACCAGTAAGAAGCCTGAGGGTATAATTTTCTTGTAACTTTGCATCCAGGATCCAAGATATTGATTTTTATGTATTAAAAGCATAGTTTAATGCTTTCTTATTCATAATTTTAATAGTAAAATTTTACCTTCATTCCCTTGCTTTTAGCAATTAGCGTTCGTGATGAGCGCAGCATGAATTGGGCCCTCCAGCTGTTCCTCTTCCAGATGACGTTTTTTGGTGAATTTTCTGGATTTAAATTGTTACTAACAAAAGAGGGGAGCGTGGCACTGATGGAATTCAGGCAAGCTAGCAGGGATTTTTTAGGAAAATTGGGGCAGGTTGGCTGGGTTTCTTTGGGGAAATCTAAAAATCATAAAAATTTCCTTTTCAAATTTGGACCGAAAATAAGTTTTAAGCAGCTAAAATATGCAAAAATGTCTAGAAGATAAATAGCTTAAGGTAAGGGCCAAATACGGGGCATAACTTGAATTCAAGTAGATTTTTGAGCAAAAAATGGGTGAAATTTGCTTAAAAAGTGAAAAACAAGACCGTTTCATCCCATTTTTCGCTTCAAATTGAAGTTGTAATTATAGTGTTTTTGTGACTTTTACAAAAAAAATTGAAACATCGAAAAATTGCTGAAATCCTGAGAATAAAAATGTGAACAGAGCATACAAAGCTATTTTCGTCTTGTTTGGGGTTTATCACGGTAGTAGTTCGCAAAAAAGTTATAGATTTAATTCGAAATTTTTTTAAAGTGGAATTTATTGCATTTTATTCAATCAAAATCACTCGCTTCGGGGCTTTTTCGGTGTCGCCGCACGCGGTCTGCCGGCCCCAAGACCCCGCCCCGTCACCCCGCCCTGCTCGCCTCTGTGGCCTATCGGTTAGCACCCCCGCACCGCGTGCCAGGGGTCCCAGGTTCGACCCCCCGCCGCGACTCCAAGACACAAATTCCAGCCGGCTCGCCCGTGTGCCCGGCTGAGCCGAAGTCTTGGAAGAGTGTAGCGAATTTCGATCGTGACCCGGGTACGATACCCGGTTCGCTTTGCACAATTCCCACATTTTAGGGTTTTGGAAGACGTTTTTGGATTGGTGTAGGCGAGCAGAGATTGTTGAGGAAAAGGAGAGGGGAGGCTAGGAGATTTTTGCGCAATATTGGGCACAACTTTTTCTTTCAGAACCGACCGGCGGCTGCTTCTCCTCGTCCGGGAGCTCGTTTTACGGCTACGGTGGTTGGTTTTCATGCGTAACTTAATGAAATAACCCTGTCACTGTTATTTTAGTTCAAGTTCAGGTGGTACTTTAACATAAAAAATATACGCTAAAAAATTTCAGGGCAATCAGCGGCGGCCGCAGCCGCCGATGACCCGCACGGCGGTACGGGAGACTCGATGGAAACGGGTAGGGTAACAATGTCATGGCTAACAACCGTTTTTCTTCAGCGTTCGCCGACGATCCTCGAGCGCGAGTCAAAGCGCGCGGGATTTCCTCAGAAGAATTTGAGCAACGCAAAGCCCAATGCCAACGAGCCGAATTCCGGGACTATACGGCGCAGGGTTAGTTTTTCCAAAGATCTCTCCTAGCCTCTCCTCTACGGCAACAATCTCTGCTAGCCTGCCCTCTCCTCTTCCTCAACAATCTCTGCTAGCCTGCCCTTTCCTCTTCCTCAACAATCTCTGCTAGCCTGCCCTCTCCTCTTCCTCAACAATCTCTGCTAGCCTGCCCTCTCCTCTTCCTCAACAATCTCTGCTAATCCTCAGAAATGCGGCATGAAGCTACTCTCAAACAACTCGCAGCTGTGGATATCACAGTAGCAGACGGGGCTCGGATTTCGTGTGGCTTCGATGAAGATCGAGAATATTGTGGATGGTACAACACCGGACCTGTTTTGTGAGTTTTAGGAACAGAGGCGAGAGAGTGAGAGAGAGAGAGAGAGAGAGGGAAATCGTCGCTTTTCCAGCTTCTCCAAAGCCCGCTACGACGGCTACTTAGATATGGAGCGCTTCGATTGTACGAGTCCGCGAGGCTTCGCTTTCCGTATGTACAATAGAATTGAATTAAAGCCTGCTTCCGATTTAGAAGATTATTTTCTGCTGGCTGGCGGAGAGGCAATATTCTCGGAAGATCGCGCCGCTATCCAAGTGGATATTCCCTGTCAGCTCGGGACTGCCGAATTGAGATTTGAGTACGCACTTGCTTTACTGTTTCTCACTCTCTCTCTCACTCTCTCTCTCTCCCTCTCTAATTCTCAAAGTTTTGTTTATAATCTAGAAATTTTAGCTTCTGGACGAACAGCTACAACGTGACGGTGAAGGTTTGCCAAGAGCTGACCGGGCAACAGCCGATTTGCGATGTAAGCAGGGGCAAACCAGCAGAGATTGTTGAGGAAGAGAGAGTAGGCTAGCAGAGATCGTTTAGGAATCGAGCTCCAAGCCAATTTTTAGTATATGGTGTCCCCGGAAAACCCGCTGAACGTCACGATCCCAGGCTCCGGTGAGCCATTCCGGTTATACATCGAGAGCCGGGGCCTTTCCGAAGAGGCCATTATTCTCATAGATAACATCCGCTATGACGGACAGCTGTGTGAAGTGGTGGGCGTTACGCCTAGGCTTAGGCCTAGTTTTAGGCTCAGGTTTAGGCTTAGGCTTATGCAAATTTTTAGACGGACGACGAACATCCGACCGGCTCCCCGTCAACTCGCCCCAGCCCCTCACATACCGACTATGAGATTGGGCCGAATTCGAGTGAGCTTGGGGATGAAGCGGTAGGTAGCGAGAGTGAGAGAGAGAGAGCGAGAGAGACAGAGAGAGAGAGTCATTTCAGCCACAACTCAGCGGCGAGGGCCTGCCATCAATTTCCTCAAATATCCACCCCATTGGTACACAAAAGCACTTTGTAAGTCATCGGTTACGGCAGGTAATTCTTTTTTCCAGGAAGCTCCAAACAACGGCGGCGCGAAGCCGTTCTCCTTGTCGATAACGCCGAGTAAACAGCCTGGGTAAGTCTCTGCGGCCCAGGCTTGGGCGAATTTGACATCAGAGATTCGAAGGAGAGCTCGGCTAAAATATCAGGGTCCTAACCTTCAACGGTCCTTCAAACTGAGTTATTCGACAAGTTTTAGGTCATCAACAAGAGCTTCTATCGATTCGGACACTACGGGCCCTCGAACAGGTATGAGAATTAGGCTAAGGTTTTAGGCTTCGGCTTAGGCTTAGGCTTACACTCTGGAACATTTCACTTTCAGAAGCACCATTAACCGACGTGGCCGACTACGTCATCGGGCAGCACGACGTGGATTTGTTAAACCAGGCAAGAAATATCATTTTCCGCCCGAGCCTATCTTAATTTAAGGAATCCACAACGCACAACGGCGCCGATTTTGACTTCCAGCCCCAGCCGAGAACTAAAACTTTCCAGGAGCAGGATGGGTGAGATTTTTTAGCCACAATGATCTCTGCTAGCCTGCCCTCTCCACTTCCGCAACAATCTCTGCTAGCCTGCCATTCCATAAAGACTTTTTAGAAACACTGCTACAACCGCTAAATCCGATTCCTCCGTGGATTTCGAGGTGCTAGAGCCCGGAGAGGTAAGCGCGTGAATTCAGCATTCAGCAAAATGGAATTCTTTCAGGCGCCCATATTCACAAGCAGCACGGTTTCTGAGAAAGGTGTGGCTTATAAAAACTACGCTAAGTTAATGTATTTTCAGACACGAAAGCGTATCCGATTTGCCGCGCCCTCCCCTGCAATTTCAATGGTGGAGCTGGGTGTCACTACAGCATGACCGGGATCGGGAGCACGTAAGTGGGCAAGCTAGCAGAGATTGTTGAGGAAGAGTAGAGGGCAGGCTAGCAGATATTTTTGCGGAAATCCGATTTTTAGGTCCCGCTGGCAGATCGGCCAAAAATTCATCGGCAATAAATTGACAGGTGTACACGTTGACGATTTCAACGAAATGGCAAATGAGCGGGAAGGTACGGTAGAAATTACAAAATTACAAAAAACCAGGAAAATGCAATTTTTTTCAGCTGGATACGCCTTTGTCGGAAGCGACTACGAGGGGCTTCAAGATGAGGTGAGAGAGAGAGAGAGCGAGAGAAAGAGAGACAGGGACAGAGCGAGCCAACGTCCCTTTAGGTGTTCGTCATGGAGTCGCCGCGATTTGCGCATCGCGAGAACAGCTACTTGGTTTTCGACCTGTTCCTTCGGTCATTTGGGCCTCAACTAAGGGTCGGTATTCTCTAATTGCCTTTGCTAGCTTGCGAGATCACCCTTATGCTTCTCAAATGATCTCTGCTAGTTCGCCCGGCGGTTAGAGGTTTCCTAAATCGTCTCTGCTAGCTTTCCAGTTCCCCTATGCTTCCCAAATTCTCTCCCTAGAGCTTTCCTAAATTGTTTCTGCTAACCTATCGCCAATTTCCGCCAATATTCTCTGCTAGCCTGCCCCTCGTTTTAGGTATGTATCGACTCGTTCGACTATTGCCCCTACTCCAACCCGGCCGTCAACAAGACCAAGTACTGGTTCGTCGACCAGCGGGTCTTTTTGCCGCCCGGCATGAAGAAGGTCGGGGTTTTTCACTAGTTTTATTTTATCGATGTTTCGAAATTCATAAACATAAATAGATAAATAATTTTTATACTATTTCGAAATTAATCTAATTTAATAACCTTATTTTCCTAGGTCTACTTCATCGCCGGCAAAGTGAAACGGCACCATTTCCTGGCCATCGACAACATCCGGCTCCAGAAGGAGTCCGGCGGGGATCCGTGCGCTAATGACGACCCTACGCGACTGTACGACAGCTTCTTGCGGAAATTGTTGAAAATCTAAAGATGCAAATTGCTTGAAATTTTTAAATGCTATTTTTAACCGTTTTTATGCCTTTCAAATCCACTCTTCTTACTATTTAATGCTCCTATATTTCTAATTGTATTTTTAACTTTATCAATTCCACAGTAACCAAATTATTTGTATTTTTTGCACATTCCAAATGCATTTTGATCTCTCCCGCACCTCAAATATATTATTTTTGCTTGGGCTTGGGCTTGGGCTTGGGCTTTGGCTTAAACCTAACCTTTATATGCTAATAGATGCGTAATTCTTATTTTTTGCGTTATTGTGAATTTCTTCGAACGATTTTTTTGTTATTTCTGAGCTTTTCTGCTGTTCCGGTGAATAAATATTTACAAGCAAGTTCTAACGTTCAAATTTTTCGTGTATCCCTCTCCATCGCTCTCTCTCCTTCCCTCGCTCTCTCGTCTCGCGCTCTCTCTCTCTCTCTCTCACTCGCTCTTCGTCTTCGGTCACTTAGACAATCTGACTAGCTTGCTAATTCGAATAACCTCTTAAATGAGCTCTGCTAGCCTACCCCACTGAAAAAACTTCCTCAATCATCGCTGCCAGCTCCCCAGGCTCCGAAAAACATGGCAAATGATCTCTGCCAGCTTGCCACTATCGAAAAAACTTCCAAAATGATCTCTGCTAGTCAGCTATTTATCGTAAAACTGCTCAAATGATCTCTGCTAGCCTCCCTCTCGCACCAATGTCCAGCACCAGGTGTCCATTTGTACTCGTCAGGGTTTCTCTCTCTCTCTCGCCCTCTCTCACTCTCTCTCTCTCGCTCTCTCTCTCAGTTTCCGATTCCGAGGGGCTACTCGAGTCACCCCGAAAAAAGTGGAAAAATTTCCTCCAGTTGTTTGGGGACGAGCCTAAGCAAAATAGAGCACTAGGGGACCGAAACATACTGCCCCCCCACAGCCCCGCCCTGGGGATTTCTATTTATTTTCTGGCCACTGGGAGGGTAGAGAGAGCGAGAGAGAGCGAGAGAGAGCGAAAGCGAGAGAGAGAGAGAGAGAGAGACGGCAAAATAAGAGACCAACAATTCGGAAAAACTTGGAAGAAGAGAAAATAAACTGAAAAATATCCGGTATAAAAGCCCGGCCAGCAATTTTGAGATGCTCCCTGGTTGGTCCCCTTAATTACTCCATCTTTTTTGAGCACATCTACAAGATGAATCAGCTGGCGATGCTGCTGTTAGCAGGTTTGTTTTTTAGTGCCCATATTGCACGTTAGTGCCATGAATTAAAGGCATTTTCTCTCTCGCTCTCTCTCGCTTGCTCTCTCTCGTTTTCTCTCTCCCGCTTGCTCTCTCTTGCTTGCCCGCCAAAAATTTATCTAGGATTAATACAACATTTAAAAAAATTGTAGGAAGGAAAAATTTAGTACTTTCTGTCGCGGCAGCCCAAAACACGTATGGCTACCGCCCGAATACGGCCACGCCTCCCACCGCCCAGGCTTATACAGGTAATTATTTGGCTTAGACTTAGGCTTAGGCTTTTCGGGTTCACTTTGGTTAGGCTTAGGCTTAGGCTGGGGCTTAAGCTAGGCCCAGACTTAGGCTTCTGCTTAGACTTAGGCTTAGGCTTATGCTGCTTAGATTTAAACTTAGGCTTAGGGCTTAGGGCTTAGGCGTAGGCTTCGCTTAAGCTTTGCTTAGATTAGGCGTATTCTTATCCTTTCCAGGCGCCCCGTTCGTCTACCGTACCACCATGAACCCGACGCTGGACGCCGAGAAGGCGGCTGGCATCGTGCCGGCCTCCAAAAACGCGTCCCGCGCGTCTCGAGCCATTAGTACGCCGATGCACCAGTACGCCACGTCGACGTACTCGCCGTACAGGTTCGGAATTTCGGGCTAGAACGCAGTTTCAGGGGGGTCTTAAGGGGCCTTCAAGGTCTATTCTTAGCTTAGCCTCAAATGGTCTTTTAGTACCAGTAGATATGATTCTTTTCTTGATCTTAAAGGGCCATTGAAGCCCAGTCATTCGACTCGTTCCTATGAAATTTTTCAGCCAAAACCAATACCAGCAAAACGGGTACACCAACCAGGGCTACGGCGGCAGCAACATGTACAGGTCGGTCGAAAAAGTAAAACAGTAAAAATTGATTTTGCCTTTTCCTTATTGCGCAATAAAAAACAAATTTCAGTCAAAACCAGCAGTACCCACAGGCTGGCTACGGTAATCAGGGCTACGGCAGTGGCAACATGTACAGGTCGGTATAACATATCATACAACAAAATTTTTATTTCTGTCGGCGTAGGCTTAGGCTTAAGCATATTTTTTTCCAGCTCCTCGAACCAGTATCCCTACACCAACCAGCAGCTATCGTACAACGGCCAGTATCAGGTGATTTTTTTGAAAAAAAGCCAATTCATTTGATTAGGTTAATTTTTCAAGGGTAAATTTTAGCATTATTCAACAGCGTTTTTATGTCTTATTTACAGTCCTCTACCCCATCGACGCAATACCTGCTTCGGGATCAGAACTGGAACTACAACTACAACCCGAATTCTCAGTACAACGGTTACAGTAACGGGTACAATGGACAGGTGCGTAGTTTCTTCATCAATCTCTGCTGGCATGCCCTCTCCTCTTCCTCAACAATCTCTGCTAGCCTGCCCTCTCCTCTTCCTCAACAATCTCTGCTAGCCTGCCCTCTCCTCTTCCTCAACAATCTCTGCTAGCCTGCCCTCTCCTCTTCCTCAACAATCTCTGCTAGCCTGTCCTCTCCTCTTCCTCAACAATCTCTGCTAGCCTGCCCTCTCCTCTTCCTCAACAATCTCTGCTAGCCTGTCCTCTCCTCTTCCTCAACAATCTCTGCTAACCTGCCCTCTCCTCTTCCTCAACAATCTCTGCTAGCCTGCCCTCTCCTCTTCCTCAACAATCTCTGCTAGCCTGCCCTCTCCTCTTCCTCAACAATCTCTGCTAGCCTGCCCTCTCCTCTTCCTCAACAATCCCTGCTAGCCTGCCCTCTCCTCTTCCTCAACAATCTCTGCTAGCCTGCCCTCTCCTCTTCCTCAACAATCTCTGCTAGCCTGCCCTCTCCACTTCCTCAACAATCTCTGCTAGCCTACCCTCTCCTCTTCCTCAACAATCTCTGCTAGCCTACCCTCTCCTCTTCCTCAACAATCTCTGTTTGATTGCCTAAGTTAAATTCCGTTTTCAGGCTCTCTACAACCCCCTGAGCAACCAGTATAGCAGCCCGAATTCGATGCAGTCCCAAAACGGATACCAGACCAACTGGAACACAAACTACAATGGCAATCAGCGATATCCCAATACCTTCAGGTATGTTTAGGCCATACCTAGCTGGGGCTTCAGTTTAGGCTTAGGCTTAGGCTCTATTAAATCTTATTATTCGCCGAACCCTGACTTTCCTGTGCCGTTAAGATCCGATCCAGCATGTAACGTAACGATTTATCCCTTCCAGATTCCGACGGGCCCTCAGGGCCAAGCGGCAAAGCTCCGCTCAGAATTCGGGCTTCAGCGCCTCGTCTTCCACCACCGCGTAAGCCCGAGATGCGCCTTGGCTTCTCTGGCTTTCTGCACTTTTCTACTTGAATTTTGACTCCTTTTCCTACCTCGCACACTATAAACCCTTAACCTATCCACCGTATTTTTATTTGCATGTTTTTTGAGCATTTTCGCGTTAACCAACTCCTCAGGGCTGTGATCTGTGAGCACTACGGTACCAATAAATGTAGAAATCAAAAAAATACGAGTCTCACACCTACAGTAACCCGCTGTACGCGTCGACGCAGCAGTACGGGGCGACGACAAACTACAACAATCGGCAGTACGATCAGCGGGGAGGGAACGCGAACCCGGAAAGCTTGATTCAGGTAGGCAAGCTAGCAGAGATTGTTGAGCAAGAGGAGAGGGCGGGGTAGCAGCGAGAGAGTGAGAGAGCGAGTGAGAGAGAGAGAGAGGGAAGAGGATAAGCTCAATTGTCTCCGCTAGTTTGCCCTAAATTCTCGAGGCAAGAAGGCTGGCAGAGATCTTTCGATGATACGGAGAGAGAGTGCGAGCGAGAGAGAGAGAGAGACAGAGAAAGCAAATATTTCTCATTTCAGAATCCCAACTACGCCTACCTTCCCCTGAATCTGGAGAGCCAGTACTTGGCCAACTACGGCAGGATGTACGACCCTTCCGGTGCGTACAGGCTCATTGTGGCGATTTTGGGCATTTTTTAGGAAACAGCAACTTTATGACGCCCGCCACCGAGGCGCCGATACTTTCGAATGACGCGCAGAATCAGCAGAATTACCAGAAAATTCAGCAGGTTAGCTACAGGGAGAGAGCAGAGAGAGAGAGAGAGAGAGAGAGAGAGAGAGAGAGAACTAGGGAGTTTTTTCAGGACTACGTCGGTGGCATCGACAAGTACCAGGTCGACCCGTCGCAGGTGACGAACAACATCTACGGCTACGACTACAGCAGCTCGAGCAATCGCCAGGGCCGGAAGTGATCGATTTAGCGATTTTCCAACGATCTCAACCCCCTGATTCACTCCTTAGCCACGCCAAATTTTTCACAATTTTTTTACCTTGTTTTAAACTGTGTTAGCTTGTAAATAAAGTGCTTCAATTTCACGAAAAAATCGGGTTAACCAGCAGGGTTTCTTTGCGGAATAAAACAGACGAAGGGCAAGCTAGCAGAGTTTCGTGGCGGAATCTTGGCCTAACTATACGGAAGTCGAGTCTCAGCCCAAGCCTAAGCGTAAGCCTACGCCTAAGCAAAAGCCTAAGCCGAAGCCCAGGGCCGATAAGAATAATGAAAAAGTTCCTAAATGACCGCTGTTAACTTACCCATCCCTCCGTGGCGTCCCAAATATTCTCTGCTAGCCTGCCCACGACCTTCTAGCATTCCTCTAACCCGCCGACAGTCCCAAGAGCCACGTTTTGCCCACTTGAACTCCTCACTTCTCTGCAGGCTCTCCCTCTTCCCACTCTCCCACCCGACTGTCCCAGACAGCCGGGGCCCCGCTTGGCGCGCATGTGACGCCTTTCCGCGTCCGGTTCCGCTAGCCTGCCAATTTTTTTTGTGCTCTCTCTCTCTCTCACCCTGCTCTCTCTCTCTCTGCTCTCGCTCTTTCGCTCTCTCGCCACCCCGCCCTGCTTGCCCAGCTTTTTGGGGGCGCAGCAGAACCTGAATCACTCCTTCACCTTACTGCTTCGAACATGGCCGCCAGGATTTTGTGAGTTCTTCGCGTTTTTGCAGGTTTTTAATGTCCCTTTAAAGACGAAGTCTAGCCTATTACGACATTTAATTCCAAAACATTTTTTCGCGACCAATCTGCATTTTTCTCATCATTTATGGAGTTCCTGGAGCCTTTTAAAGGCACGGGCAAGGCAAAAATAGGAACTTTGTTCTATAGGGTAGGATCCCTACTTTTATAAAACGGTGGTAGTAAAAAAATTTTACTCAAAATTTCAGGACCCAAACGCTCGGCTTTTTCCTCCTCTTTGCGGCCGCATTTGCATCAATGGTCCCCACACCGGTAAGCGAGATTTTCTCGAAGAGGGCAAGCTAGCAGAGGTTTTTTGTGACATTTGACCGCCCGGATTTTTGGGCAATTCCCGCTGTCGTGCCGTCAGGCCCGTACGAGGGGGGCAGGGGGGGCAGCCTGCCCCCCCCGAAATCCTCGGGGGGCCGAAAAGTACATAAGGTAGTACCCTTATGTTTTTTTTCGCCATTTTTGCTGCCCCCATGGAGGGGGCAGGTAATCTAGAAGTTTGAATTTTCCCGCATTTTTTTGGCACTAATGTTAGGGTGGCAGATGGGGTTGGGTGTTGTTAGGAGATTATTTTGGCACCATTAATGGGCTAATATTTGGAGAAAAAGCCCAAAATAGGCAATAATGATACGGCGGTAACTCCATGGAGAAGTAACGGATCGGGATGATTGATATAGCGATAGAAAGCCCAGAGTAGGGAGAATACAGGGCGAGGTAAAGCAGAAAACCCGTATTGCTAAAGCACTTTATTCCGGTTACTAACGGTATCTTAGCGCGGCAGAGGGCTTGCCTGATCACGGCACCCTCGACAAGAATAAAGAGTGAGGAGAAATAGACCTCCACCCAAAATCGACCGAGTCCGGAAAGCGCATAAGGCCCTTTAGAGTTTTTTCGCAAAAAATTTCGAAAAAAAACTGTGCCAAGCCTTGTTCGGGTGACTCGCAAACGGCCTTTTAAACGCTATTTATTTTTATAATATAGACAGTTTTTCAAAAATTTTTGCCTGCGGCGCCTTTTTTCTTCGCTCTTTAACACCATTTTTTTATCCTATAGGCACCGTTTTTCAAAAATTTCAGCCTGCGGCGCTGTTTTTTCAGTAAATTTATCGCAATTTTCGCTAAGTTTGCTGCCTGGGGCGCTCTCAGGACGCCCCAGGCGAGCCGCCCCCCCCCGCCCCGCAATCGCCCGAAAAGTTCATAAGGGGACCCTTATGATCTTTTTCCGGAAAATTTTTCTGCCTGCGGCGCTTTTTATAGCTGTTCGCAAGTGGGTTTTTGGTGTTAGAAACACCATTTTTGAAAATTTTTTGCCTGCGGCGCTCATTTTTTCATTCATTGAATCGCAATTTCGGTTCAAAAGTGCATTTTTGCCGCGATTTGGCTCAATCCCAGGGTGTTTCTTAACCAATTTTGCTTTTTACTTCTCCGCCATTTTACAAAAGCGTCGACCGGGGGGGAGGTCGTCAAAAAATTTTTTCGGTCCTGCCCCCCGAAATTTCGGCCCAGGTACGGCCCTGCGTGCCGTCATACTGGCAAATAGCGGTTCTGGTTCGTTTACGGGGGGCTAGCAGGGATTCTTTGCGGGCAACCCCGAATTCCATCGAATTTTCGATTTTCCAGTGGATCAGCTTCGCATACGCCACAACGAAAAAATCGTTCCTGATGATGGCCGTGCCGGAGGAAGGCGATTTTTGCTATCAGGTTGAACGGTGGGATTTTACAAACTACAAGATTAAAAAAAATTAATCTTTTGAACTGAACTGAACTACTAATTTAATCCCAGGCCAACATTCGACAACGCGACGATCCGGAATGCTTTCTAAGAATATTTGCGAGACGGGAGTATCGATGAAATATTTGTATATTTGCAAATAAAAATATATAAATAAAAAATTGGTATATTTTTATGGCCAGATCCTATCCTATAAGCGAGAAAAGTATGTTTGTTTTCTGTGCAGACGATTTCTCGGCCGTCAGGCCGAATTTCAGGGTGATTTTTGGCATGGAGGTGGAGAAATACACCCCCTTTATAAGGTTTTTTTGTTTTTTGAAATCCCTTCATTTAACGATTTTACAAGCGAAATACTGAAAAAACCTTAACATTTTGGTCGAAAAAAGGTTTGTTCAGAGGCTATCTCGATTGCCAGAAGGAGTCAGACGCTGATTTTTGGTGGATTGATGCATAATGAAAATATCTCGATACCATTTTTTGGATTTTCGTTAATTCTTTAAAATAAGGCTTTTATGAACATTTTTCTGCGAATTCCTTAACAAAATGGCCAAAGTGCCGTGGTGTCCAGGCCATAACTCGAAGCCCAGATGGAATTTCGGGCTGGAATTTGGACAACTTATGTAATCGATGGTGGGGATCACGCGCATCTTATTATTTTGACAAATTTTTGGCAGTTTCAGACTAAAAAAGCGAATTTTGCAAAGTGACCAGAAGGCATCCCTCCCAGCTCTCATTTCTTTACCGCTGCCCTGGGCGGACCCGTCCCCAGGACACAAGAGGCCTTTGCCGCCCCCGTTCCCATCTGTCCTGCGGTGTAGTGGATTGGGGGGGGTGGGTCTACCACGCGCACGCTCGTGGGTTCGGATCCACCGCCAATTCAACTTTTTGCTTTTTGGTAGTTCAGCAACAAAACTTATTTTTAGGCTGACGGTGTGCGCGGTTTAGGCCTGGCTCTCGCTGTAGCGCCGCAGGTGAAAGAAAAGGTCCTTGACCCAGGCTCTCGCGCCGCAGGCCACGGATGGGTCCTGGACGCAGGCTCTCGCGCCGCAGGCCAGATTCCGGGAGAGAAAAACCAGTAACTAGCGCCGCAGGCTCAACGATTCTAGCGTAACGCTGGCTCTTGCGCCGCAGGCCAAAGAATGGCTCCTTGACTCAGGTTCATGCGCAGGCCGAAAAAGAAGGTATTTAAATTCATGGTTCCTGGACGGGGTCCAGTGGAAAAGGGCCGCGAAGCGGTCTTTTTCCACTGGTACAACAAATACTCCTCGTTAAAAACTGCAAAACATGAAAGCCATCAACTTCCTGCAAACTAGAAAGCAATCAAGTGCTTTAAGAAACAAAGATGCGCCGTTCCAAGCACGCTCAATATATAAAATTCATTAAAAACTACAAAAAGCAGGCCTCAGCGATGGGTTGTCACCACTGGCAGTCAGCGATATGTTTATGTTAGAAATCATTGGCCGCGGCGGGGGGTCGAACCCTGGTGCTGCGGTCGGTGGACCCGGCACCCTACCAATAGGCCACAGGGGCAACAGGGGATGGGGAAGCGGGAAGGGTCAAAAGGCGTGGGGCGTATTCCCACCGCATATCGTCGGGGGTTAAAGGTTTTTGGTGCACTTTCGTTTTTCGAAATTTTCCGAAATTTTTAGGGTAGGTATAAGAGACTGATCCCAAGGTTGTGCAAAACTAATTGCTCGCTTTCGAAGTGTGATTCACAAAAAATGATCAAATCAATGATGCAACCTCACTCTCAATCTCTCGCTCTCTCCCGCCGCAACAAAACTTTTCGACACTCCAGAAAGCCATTTATTGTAAGGAGAAGCGCCAAAAAAAGACAGTCGCCAAATGATCCATTGGTTTTGTGTGAAGTGAGGCTGGAGATGGGCTGGGTGGCCGATCGATCGATCGATGGTAGGGAGTTACTCGCCGGCCGACAGCTTCATCAGCGTCTCGCCGCACACCTGGAATGAAAGGGATTGTTGAGGAAGAGGAGAGGGCAGGCTGGCAGAGATTGTCGGGGTACCGACCTCAGCCTGGGGGCACGTCCCGTCGGCGGGGAACAGCTTGGCGGCGTCGGTGGCGTCGCCGGCCTGGATGAACTGGAAGACCATCTTGTCGCCGCGGGGCGGACCTAAAAATTTTGGTTTTAGCTTGTTTGGCAGGCTCGGGCAGGCTAGCAGAGATTGTTGGAGAAACCCTCACCCTTGATACGGGTGATGACAAAATCCTGCTTCTCGCCAATGTCGATGAAGCCGACCACCTTGGAGACGCTGTAGTTGGAGTTGTTGGAGGACTTGACCTGAACGGAAGGTGGTATTGAAGGTCGATTTAAGCCGAAGTCGAAGCCCAAGCCTACCCACCTTGAAGGCCAGCTTCCGGTCGCACATGTTGATCATCTTGTGCTTGGAGACACCGCCGGCGGCAGTCGTACGACAGACGGGCGGGTCGAGCGACAGGGCCCCCGAGCACGACATGGCGAGACGAGAGAGAGAGGGTGGAGGTGGAGAGAGATAGAGAGCAGACGCGGGGACGCCTTATTTTATACGAGGAAACACAGGGAAATTCCGGAAGGCTTCCGGTTGCTTAGTGGGAATAAGCTGGGCATATGCAAATTTAGTGATGGTTTTGCGCGTCAGTAGGTGAGGCTTAGCTTAAGGGAAGGCTTGTTTGGTCAGTGCTTAAGTCTTAAAATTGTAGCCATTGGATAGAAAAATTGAAAACGGAACAGGGAGCCTAAGTCGTTTCTGCAAAATGCCCTTAATAAAAGTTATAAGCATTTTAAGCTTGGGTCTAAAATGAGTTCTGCGCAGGCTTTTGCACCAATACCGCACCGCTTCCGGCCATTCTTGCGTGATTTCGAGCTCTCGTCTCCACTCCCCACGTCTCTTCTAGCGCAATCGGTAGTGCGCTTGACTACAATCTTTTGTGAAATTTTTGGCAAAGCTTGAGACTAAAACTTTCTATCCTCTGGCTTTGCTTTTGCTCTGCAAATTAGGGTTATTGGCATAAAATCCAAAAAGCAAAAGCTGGACGCATCAAAGACTTGAACTCGATTACAAAAATTTAAAAGTTTTGCACTCTACGGGACCACCTACTGCGCCAAACAGCTTGGCTAGTCCAGGCGACGCAAGAGCTTGAAGGGGTAAGGCCACAATGAGAACCAGATCAGAATTGTCGGGTCGTTTCGTGCTTTTTTATGTAACTTCAAAGGCCTATAACTTTTTAATTTGGGGTATTGTGCAAAAAATGAGATTAAGAAACTCCACTTTATTTTTGATTTTCTATCCACTGGCAAAGTTTCAAGTCGATTTGACACCTGACCCAAACAACCTTCCCTTGTTAGGCTTAAGCTTAGGCTTAGGCTTAGGCTTAGGCTTAGGCTTAGGCTTAGGCTTGGCTTAGGCTTAGGCTTAGGCTTAGGCTTTGGCGTAGTCTGAGGCTAGCAGAGATCATTTACCAAGCTTTTCTGCTCGGGTAGGCCTGCAGCCACAAGTTGAGAGCTCTCTGTTGAGTTGGTAGGTTAGCAGTGGTCTTTTGGAAGGCCCCAAGGGCCTGGCAAGCTAGAACAGACAATTTCCGAAACGGCAAAGGTCTTGGCAGGCTAGCAGCGTTCCTTGAGGATGCATTTTACCCCCAAAAATCAGCAAATCTCTTTATTGATGCGAATTTCAATTCAGTCAGAGAATCAGAGAAGTGGTGCGGAATCTCAAGCGAAGGGCAATGCTTTAAAGGGATCGGAAAGTCAAGCAAAAATCATAAATCTGTTTTTTGCCTTGACTATCCCTTTAAAATGGAAATACTATGAATAACAACAAAAACCGTAGAATGCATTAACTTAAAGCTGCCGGTGCGGCGAGTGGGTGGCCTTATGCGAATTTTGGGAGGTGTAGAATGCCGCGGGAAACGGGTGATAAGTAGGACTGTCGAGGAGGAAAAGTGAGATACCAGCGTATAGAATCGATAAGTAGAGCAGAGGGGTGCAAGAGGAGCTTAATGGAAAGTGGCGGAACGTACAGGGGCGTAGCGTCACGTAACGGAACCGGAGAGGAGCGTAGCGCACCTAACGCAGCGTTTCGAAACTTACTGGCCCTACGGTAGCGTAACGTAACGTACCGAGGCGTAATGGCTAGCTAGACTTAACGGAACGTTGCGTAACGTAGCAAAAGGTAGCGAGACGTAGCTGCACGAAGTGCTTTTAATGTACCGTAACGTAGGGAAACGTAGCGTAGCGGACCGCAAACGGTCGGAAGATACCGGAGCCCGAAAGCGTTACGATACGTAACAAAGCGTAACGTAGCGTAGCACATCGTAATGTAGCGTAACGTAGCGTAGCGTAGTAGGAACAATCAAAAGTCGCAAAAAAGGAAAGCGGAAATGGCCAAAATCGATACAGGAATGTACACACGAAAGTACAGTAACACTGGCAAGAAAACAGGATTATTTCTCAGAAATATTTTCACAAAAAAGAGGTGGAAAGTGGGTCGAATCGGCAGGGAAAGCGACTACGGTAGGCTACGGCAAATAAATAATTACAGGGCGTAAGCAAAAAAATCTATTTGTAAAAATTGGGCAGCGACGAGATGATGGAGACGGGCAGGGTGCGGATATGGGTCGGCCATTGGGAGGACGTCTGGAAGAAGCGCACAGACGGAAACGTTTGCCCATCAACGCATACTAAAAATCTAGGTTTCACGGCGTCTTTAGAGCAAAGAATCAATGCTAGCCTCCCTCTCCTCTGCCTCAACAATCTCTGATAGCCTTCCCTCTCCTCTTCTCAACAATCTCTGATAGCCTTCCCTCTCCTCTTCTCAACAATCTCTGCTAGCCTGCCCTCTCCTCTTCCTCAACAATCTCTGCTAGCCTGCCCTCTCCTCTTCCTCAACAATCTCTGCTAGCCTGCCCTCTCCTCTTCCTCAACAATCTGACAGCCTGCCCTCTCCTCTTCCTCAACAATCTCTGCTAGCCTGCCCTCTCCTCTTCCTCAACAATCTCTGCTAGCCTGCCCTCTCCTCTTCCTCAACAATCTCTGCTAGCCGTCCCTCTCCTCTTTCTCAACAATCTCTGCTAGATACCGCGGAATTCCCCAAGAATCTCTGCTATCTACCCAAACAAAGAAATTACCAGCGAGTTGACTGTGCTTCTGAGCGCCGGAGCAGAGCAGCCGTGAGACGTTCGTCACCTGGACGGGCGGGTTCTCGGCTTCGCTTTTCTGGAAAACGGAAATTAGCATGAGCCTTAGCTTAGGTTCGGGCTAAGGCCTAGGCTTGGGCTTACGCTTAGGCTTAGACTTGGCTTAGGCTTCGGCTTAGGCTTCGGCTTAGGCTTAGGCTTAGACTTGGGCTTAGTCTGCATCCCACCTGTCGGTTCTTCATCCCCAACTTCTGCAGCATCTTCTCCTTCCGCTTCTCCTTGACAAAGGTGAGGGCGAGGAGGGGCTGGGCGCAGGTGCGCGTCACGAGGAGCGTTCTGGAAATTATAAAATTCTTTAGAACGTAGAATTTTGAAATAAAATGGATTATTATTCACCTAAAGGTGCTCTTCAGCGACCCCTTGCCCTCCTTTTTGGGCGGAGTCTGGGCGACGGGGGCGTGGCCTGGCGCATGAGAGCCGGGCTCCTAAACATGCAAATTGGCGTTTGTCCCTGATCATAGTTTTCTATTTTGTAGACTTCCCGCGGCCTTTAAAGCTCTGTGGCATTCTAGCAGAGACCACTTGCGGAACGATAGAAAGAGAACTTTAGCCTTCACGGCCCCTTTAAACCCGCCCACCTGCTGATGCGGGTCCGTCCAGTACTCTACTTGCATCTCCTGGGTCTCGTGCCGATTCTGGGGGCTGGCTGGAGGGGAGCCGGAGACGAAAGCAGATGATGTGGAGGCCGGCTGAAGCTGTGGATTTTTGCCTTCAACGTCCCCGAAGTCACTGACCTCCTTGTCGATGTCCCTGGGGCTGCTAACCGTTTCCGGCAGGTCCTCGGGATCGTTCTGCCCTACTCGAACCTCGGCCAAGAAGGGGACGAACAGACGAGTGGAGTCAATGGACTAAATGGGGTAGATAGCAGAGATTTTTTGGGAGGTGCTGAGGGCATGCTAGCAGAGATTTTTCAGGCAACTAAAGCTCTAATATCCCACCTGTCCCTCCTTTTCCGGCATTTGGAGCAGCGCCTCCCCGATTGGCAGATGGATGCAGCCGGCGGTCAGGTTCTTGGCCCACGCGTCGAGCTGGGCGTTTAACTATAAAAATTGCTTTATAAAAAATGATTTATTAAAACACAAATATTCACATGAATTTAATATTTTACCCTTTGAATCTCAGCTGGGCTCATCTCAGCGCTGCGCTCCCAGACGTCGTGGCACAGGGCATCGAGCACCGAGTCGATGCCTAAAGCGGTGGAAATCAGGGGCAAAGGCAGGGCAGGCTAGCAGATACTGTTGAGGAAGAGGAGAGGGCAGGCTAGCAGAGATTGTTGAGGAAGAGGAGAGGGCAGGCTAGCAGAGATTGTTGAGGAAGAGGAGAGGGCAGGCTAGCAGAGATTGTTGAGGAAGAGGAGCGGGCAGGCTAGCAGAGATTGTTGAGGAAGAGGAGAGGGCAGGCTAGCAGAGATTGTTGAGGAAGAGGAGAGGGCAGGCTAGCAGAGATTGTTGAGGAAGAGGAGAGGGCAGGCCAGCAGAGGACTTTTAGGAACCTAAAGCTTTTAGAATCCTCACCAGAAATCAGCCTTCCGCATAGACTGTGCGGCGGCGGGACCAGCGCGAACCGGATCGACGCCAGGAATGGGGTGGAAGAGCGGTGGGCGACGAGCTCGACGTACGAGCGTAGCACCTAAATTTAAACAGCTAATTTACGCAATAATAGCACTCACAAAAGAAATCAGCCGATCCCCTCCCAGCACTCCGATCCACGTCAACGGCGGCGAGTTCGAGTTGGAGTTGCAGCTGGACAAGAATCGTTTACGTTAGGTGTTTCCACTCACAAGTTGTGCAGCTTTTGCACGAGCTGCCCGAGGACGGCGCGTACATTCTGCACGGTCGTACAGGGGACAGCGCGTACTGCAGAGGGCAGCTGGAGAGGGAGATCGGAGGGGTGGAAGAGCCAGACGCACTCGCCGAAATCGCGGATGAAGGGCGTTTCCGGGGAGAGGATCTGAAAATATGGTGAATTTTCCGCAACAATCCCTGCTAGGCTGCCCACAAGGACCTAAAAATTCTCACATGGTCTCCAAAACTAGCGTTCCGCTGGGTTTTCGAATCGCGGGCGAGCGGCGTGGTCGTCGTCGCGATGCTGCCCGCCGTCAGCGAGTGAGAAATAGTCGTCCGGCTAGCAGAGGGGCCGATTTTCGCGTCGCTCAGCGTCGGTTGAACGGCTAAACAAAGAGTTTCCTCAACGATCTCTGCTAGCCTGCCCTCAAAAAAAAACACGTGTCGCGAAAACTCACTTTTATTCGGCTTCTGGGGGCGACGCGGCGTATCATTGTCCACTGAAAATTCAGCTTTTGGTCAGAATTCCTCAGAAATCTCTGCTAGCCTGCCCTCTCATCTTCCCCAACAATCTCTGCTAGCCTGCCCACTCCCCTTCCTCAACAATCTCTGCTGGCCTGCCTACCGTAACTGGTCGTCGTCTCCTTCCGCCCTTCTCGCTCCCCGGATGACCATTCATTCTCCTCGTTCTCGCTGTCCGAACACTAAAAGTTATTTCTATTTTTATAGAAATTTTCTAAGCTTTAAAGGTCTTAGAAAGGGATACCTTTTCATCATCAATCGATGCCAATGCCGGGATGCGCTCCCGACTAAAATAGGGCTGAAGGTTGGGCCTGGGGATGGAGTCGATCGAGATGTCGTCGCCAAGCATTCCTGAAAAAATACCTCGCTAGGCTTGGGCTTGGGCTTAGCTTCGGCTTAGGCTTAGGCTTAGGATCAGGTTTACGCTTACCTTCAGGGCCGGAATCGCTCAAGTCGTCGAGCTCCTCGAAGAGCGCCTCGAGTTCCTTGGCTGTAGGAGCGCGAGCGACGGAAGCCGACGTCGAGGGCGGGAAATTGGTCTGAAAATCAGGGCTAATTTGCTTAATTTAATTTGGGGACTAAAAAATATAATGACGATTTTCGCCCTCGTTTCATTACATCTAAACTTCTTTCTAAGCCGAATCTCCTGAAATGCCATACTTAACGGGATTAATTCATTAAAACACCCAAAATTCCCACCTCCTCCTCCTCGGGGACCTTAAACTTCTTGAGCAACGACACGATTCTCTGTTTCAGGTTTTTCCGGTGCGCAAACTTCCGCCGGTCGCCGCCCATCCTAAAAACCGTCATAACTTTGTCGATTCAAGAGCTTTTTTGCTAATATTTTGTCAGGAGCTAGGCGTCTCCCTTCCGAAGCTTTATAGAAATTTAAGCGTCCCCTGACTTTCCGATCCCTTTAAAACCCGACCTTTTGCCGGGCGGGTTGGCCGTGGAGGGGGCGTCGTGGTGATCGCTGTCGGCTGGGGCCTCCGCCTCGTCGTCAGTCTCCGAATCCGAGTCCTCGCTCAATTCGCCTGAATCGTGGGAAATACACCTTAACAAACATTAATTTACGTATTTGCAAAATTTAAGTGAATTAATTAACCTCGGACTTGTGGCTAGCTGGTAGTGTTCTAATATGCCGGCCACAAGCCCCGGTTTCGACTCCTGAGAGTGCCAAACTTTTTGCTTTCTGAATACCATATCCTAATTGACTGGATACCTTGAAAATAAGGGCGCTTATAGCAAGAAAAACCAGTGTTATGGTCGTAGCTCAGGTAGCGCGCTAGCTTATCACCCACAAGGCCCGGGTTCGAATCCCGGCCAAGCCTAACTTTTAGCTTTTTCGCCGAAAACCGTAACAATAATTTTTCTTCAATTTTTCCGACTCACCCAGCGGTTTCCCCTTCGGCGGCCCGGTGTCCGAGTCGAGCGGCTGCGTCGCGCACACGCTAAAGTTGAGCCGCCCGATGCTTTGCACTAAAAAATAAAAATTCAAATATATCCTACAAAGTTTGTAGTACAAACTACAACACACCGTTTGCCGTGTTCTCCTTCTGCAAATCGTCCGAGTTCCACAGCAGAATCTCGTGCAGCTGGCCCTGCTGGAGGAGTTGCGTCAGGTTGACCAGGCCTAAAAAGTTGTAATTTTTTAGATCGCCAAATCAATATAGATTTTTTTTATTCCCAAAGAATCTCTGCAAGCTGCCGCCAGCACCCACCAATGGCCAACGTCTTGAAGCCGCCGGGGATCGGGCGATTTTTATAACGCCGCCGCCGCTGGATGAGAATCTGCAGCACGTTGATCTTGCGCTTGAGGAAGTGCGGGTACTGTAATTGGCAAAATGTAACTTTTTAAAATGATTTAATCAGACAGATTTTAAATTAAAGGGCTACATTAAGACTGTCTAAAAATGACAACAGTCCATTTGTCGTATTATAATCACGCTCACCTGAATCGCAAACGAAATATCCAATGGCAAGTCCAGCTGGCCAGTGCGTGCCGGTAGGGCAATCTCGTTGCTGCGCAGATTCCGCTTGTGACCCTGATCGATACCGCATTTTTTTCAGGCTCGGTGCGCCCCTACCTGCAGCCGGGCGGTGATCACGATACTCTGCAGCTCGGGCGCCAGCGTGCGTAATTGGAGGCGATTCACCGAAAAATTGGCAACCCTGAAATGGCGTTGAGTTTTTACCCAATTTTTGGGGGTAGATTTCTGCCTGGATCAAAATTTCCAAAAAAAAAATTGGGGGATCGTTTCTAAGGGCGCCCTTTACAAACGCTAAAACGCAAAACAGCTAAAAATGTGTTTTGGCGCTAAATTCCGCAACCCACCTCTGGACAATGTCGTTGCCGGTCTTGTCGATGTCCCAGTTGGCGAACAACCGCATCGAGACGACGCCGTTGCTCTTCCGCGCCCGGTCCATTTACTGCAAAGGAAAGGCCTATTTGAGAGCACGACGAAAAACTACCACAAATTGTAGTTTTAATACTACAAAAATCCCGCAATTGTATCTATTAAACATTTTTCGTGATTATTATGTGCCGCTCCCGGAAATAACGAGCTCATTACGCCCAAATCCGACAGGCAGTGTTTATTTGGTGCTGCGCGCGGCACACCAACAGCGCGAATAGCCGGCAATTTGGTGGCGGCTGGCGTGTGGGAATTGGAGAACCGGTCCCGACCCCCGAGAACTTCCCGGGGCGATAATGCGACGAGTGAGTTGCGGGGGTTTTTTGGGCCTCACGGGGACGGCTGTCCCGCACGCGAGGCCCACCTGGGGAGCACGAGAGAAAGAAAAAAGAAGAAAAACGCGGGGAAACGGATACCCGGGGTCAGCGAGCGGTAATGGGCTGTTTAAAAGCGGGTTTCGGGCAAAAAAAACACGGGGATCAACTACTCGGGAACAAATATTGATGTATCCTAAGAAATACAAATGTTTAGTGGAAAAAGATGTAGAAAAATATGATCTGGAAAAGTCTAACATTCAAAAAGCCTACTATCGTGAAAATCACTTATTAGCCACGAATAAAACCGAATTTAAAGTAGCAGTCTTTTAAACATTTTCGCAGCAAAGTTTTATCGAGAAAAACATTGCAACGACGTATTTTAACGTAACTATTTAAATGGGAAATTTGTATCCGAAAACAATAAAAAACCAGCAAATTTTTTTGATATAACCGCGATCTAATTGAATTTATTATCTGAAAAAGCGATATATATCATTTTGGCATAATACCAATCAAACAAAATCAAATCGAGAAGCAATGATTCAAACCGTTTATCTTCCGAAAACTCATCGAGCACAAACAAAACAACTCCAAAAACCTAACTATCACACGAAAACGAAGAAAAAGGCATAGAACGCTTCATAAAACCCAAGTGTACAAGTAATATCTATTGCTTTTGCTGCTCGATGTTGATCGGAGGGATTAGACCCTCGTTGTAGAGCCTAGAATTAGAAATAATTTTTGATTAGAACAGAGAACAAGAAGCCAACCTCCTGACATCGGGGGTCCAGTGCGATTCGGGTAGTCGCTGCAGCTCGACGGCGTGTCGTTTATAGCGCGGATTGTTGTCTCTGGAATTTGGCAACGTTAATTTTAAGATTCGGAGGTTTTTTTGCACTATCGGGGGGGGGCTTTTATTACAAAATGTCCAAAAGTATCGATTTGTCGACCAAAAATGGGCGGTTTTTAACACAATTTCGACACAAACATAATTTATCTAGTTATAATCTTTTTTACATTTTTAACAAAAATATTATTAAAACACTTTCGATTAGTTTACTATATTTCGAACCTTATACAAAAAGGTCCCCCCCCCCCGATAATGCGAACGAACCGATTCAGAAACCAAAATCAACCTCCTCCAGATCCGCTCCTTTTTCGTACATTGCCACACGGCCTCGTCCAAATTGCTGCACTGTCCGAGGTGTTTGCCAAACGTGTTCTCCCCGAGGCACTGTTGTAAAAGCTGAAAAAAGGCTGTTTCTATCAGAAACCACCCACCTACCTTTATTAAATAATTGCACTCTAGCGTGTGTAGATGGGGCGAAAGATCTGGCAACATGGCGGGTCAGCGGCCCTGTAAAATCAATTTAAAAAGAATTCAACAAGCATGCCAAATTTCCAAATTGAGAAAAATAAAGTTTATATTTTACGACTATTTCGCGTTATTACAAAAATCCCAAAAGCGCACTTATGCCGTTTTTTCCGCACTTTAAACAGCTACAATCTACAAATTATTTAAATATTTTTAAGCATGTTTTAGCAACATTTTCCATCAAAAACTTTGTATTCCTCCAGCCCGGGCCGCTTTCTTCAAAGATCCATAGCGTTTCCTACTCGGTTAGCAAAGCGCCCGCGGGCGCGCCCGAAAACCCAAAGCGCCCGCGAGCGCGCCCGAACTGGACCCTTTTGCGCCCCGGGCGCAATTTTTGCAAAAGGGCGCAAAACCGCTCGGGGCGCAAAAAGCGCCCATGGGCGCAACTAGGGGCGCGCTCGCGGGCGCATTTGAATGGTGAACACCTTTCAATTCTGCGAAAAAACGGCTAAGTTCCTGGCTTATGCACTTATTTTTGTTCAAAATATATATAAATTAGCACAAACGTTACTAGATTTGCTTGGTTATCGTCGTCGAATGTAGGATACAATACTTTGAAGCGCCATGGCGCTGGTAACAAAGGTAAAGTTTTTGCTACGGAACCAGTCCCTTCAAAAAACTTTAAAAATACTTTAAATTCAGATTTATAGATTCTCGATTTATATGAGCCGACCTTTCAGACGATCATGGTCATCATTGCAAATGCGAAGCGCGACGTTTCCGGTATCTTTGGGCGGAGGTGCAAAGTAAGTCGGCAAGAAGCAAGTCAAAGCAAGTTTTCAGGAAGCGGAAACAAAGTAAGTGCGAATTACGAAGTTTATAAAGGAAATTATGTAATTAGCTATACTTTTAGGGGCCATCTATCGCGCATTCGAACGTATCGGTAAGTTCTAAACGAAGCTAAAGCCAAAAAAAGCAAAAAAAGCATATTTCAGGTGCGCAGTACGACCATTTTCTCAGGGAACGTGAAGATCTACATTAAGTATAGGGTACAGCATCGCCAAAAGCGATGTGGTGCCCTTTTTTAAATAATAAAAGCATTAAAAGAACCCGTCCTACGCCGTTGCGACGCGATTGGGGCGCGCCCGCGGGCGCTTTCGAGTTTCGGGCGCGCTCGCGGGCGCTTTTTGGCCATTGCGCCCGAGGGCGCGCCCGTGAGCGCGCCCGCGGGCGCAATTTCGGGCGCGCCCGCGGGCGCTTTACTAACCGAGTAATAATGCGCGCCAGCCCGGTGTCGTTAGTATCGTTGCGGAACCCGGAATTTCATTGCGTAAGCGACCGGCAAAACAAATCAAAGAGTTTGGAAATGGAGTAAAAATCTAAAGTAAGAACCCAATTTTTCACTGTTATATTTTTTTCATTCTCATTTTTACCATCGTATTGATTGGCATCAACTTTCCACGCTTTTCAGGCGAAGCACATCTTCCCGTGCCGCCAAAATTTGATGAACCGTTGCCATGGCTCAACTGGATTCATTGCTAGCGCAGGTAAAGCTTGATAAAAAGAAATTGTACTGTTTTAGGGGATTCGAGCTATTGGTCCGGACGCTGAGGACGCGCACGTGATCAAATTCCAGAACCCGCTCACGATCATCGCCGGGCCGAATGGATCCGGGAAAACGGTTTGGGGATAAATTTTGATCGCAAAAAAATGTATATTTAGACCCTCATCGAGGCGCTGAACTTTATCACCACCGACACGAAGCCGTCCGGCCAGTATCCGGCGTTTATTCACAATTTGGAGGTGGCGAAAAGCTGAAAAATCCGGATTTGCATGGGACTTTCGGATTAAAGAGTGTTTCATTGGTGTTTTTCATCAAATTTAGGTAGATTTAAAGGGGCAAACCATTTAGAAAACTTTGATGGTTTTTTCAACCTTAAATTTGATCGAAAATGAGCAAATTGAGGCAATAAATTAATTTTGCTTTAAGGTAAAGTAAAAAATGCTGTGCAACCGCGTCGCCTATGAGGCTTACTATTTATGTATGCTATTCTTTTAGATTTGCGGCCGACCACGCGTCGACGGGCTGGTGAAGCTCAAGTTCCAATCGGCCAACGGCAAGCAGGTCACCGCCACGAAGCGCCTGTGTCTTTCCAGGGCCCCGAGGGTTGGTTTTTTCGTTTTTAATTTGTTGAATTTTAAATTTGTAGCTTTTTAGTTTAGTTTGAAGTTTAATAATCTAAATAAACCCTTTTCAGACCAATAAATTGACGGGCAAGCAAGAGGAGAGCACAATTGTCACCGAAGATGTGCACGGCAACAAGGTGTCGCTGTCGTCGAAGGTGGCCGATACGAAAACCGAGGTTAGTGTTGCATTTCAATAGTTTTTGATATTTCAAGGGTATTTTTGATGATTGATTGATTTTTAGATTTTGAACCTCTTCGACGTGCCGTCAGCCATCCTCACCAACGTCATCTTCTGCCACCAGGAGAATTCCACGTGGTTCGTTTTAAATTTTCGATTAGTTTTGATTTTTCCAAGGATCACGTAACGTGATCGAAAAAGGCTGAATTTTTGCAAAAAAAGCGCGGCATTTTCAGTTTCGATATTTGGAAAAACACGTCATTTTTTCGCAGAGCTCTCTATTTTGCGGAAAAATTCGTCATTTTCAGGCCCCTCGCCGAGCCCAAACAGGTCAAGGAAAAGTTTGACGCCATCTTCGAACTGTCCAAGTACGTCAAAGCCGTCGACAAGCTCAGGAAGCTGGCCAAGGATGAGGTTCCTTAAAACATGTACAGACATTTTGATTTTAGAACAACGAGCTGCAAGTCATCTACTCGGACTTGAAGCTGCTGCAGAGCCACTTCTTCGACAAGAAAACGGTGCGATTCGGTTTTGGCGTAGGCTTTGGCTTGGCTTGGGCCTAGGCTTAGGCTTGGATTAGGCTTAATCCTGAAGCTCAAACTCAACATTGTTTTTAGAAAGAGCGCGAAATTGCTGAGCTGAAGCTACGCCTGCAAGAGTACAGCAACGTCCTGGAGATGTACAACACGAAGAAGACGGTCGGTTGGATGCTAAACTGAAAATTGGTGTTTTATAGAACGCCCAGGAGATGTTGGTGCAAATCAGGGAGGAGAAGCGCCTCTACCAAGTCATGTCCGTGGATATTAGTGGGTTTTTCGTGTTTAATTTTTTTAAATGTTGTAATAATATAAAATCTGGTTCCACAAATCAAAAAGACATCTTTATAAAAATACGGCAACTCTATTTTTAACGCTGTTTAGCCATTTTTATCGTTTTTAAGTTTAGTAAAATTTTTTAGTGCGCAACGAGGCGACGCTGACCTCGATGCGGGACAAGCTGACGATGTTCAACGTGCCCGACTACCCGGGCAGTCAGCTGGAGCTGCAGGCGGAGATTGAGAGGGTATATATAGCATTAATAAACATATTGTTTTTATTTTAAAACTTCCATTTAATCTGCTATTAATTTGAGTTTAAATTTTTCAATTTATGTCACTTAAATTTAAATTCTTAACTTAATTAAACTTTGATCTAATTAAATTTCGAAACTACAAACTTTTCCCTATTTTCAGCTCGAACGCTCGCCCGACTTTCAAAATATCGCCCAACGCCGCGCCGAAATCGAGGTGCAAATGAAAAAGGTATTTAGACGATTTTACCGATTTTTATTAATTTTAACTTTTTATTTTTATTTAGTATTTAGTATATTTAAATTTTTATAAAAATTTATTGAAATCCACTTTAGGCAGCGGCGGAGCGCCAAAAAGCGCTACAGGAACGCGAGGCGCTGGACGGCCGCAAAATCGAGATGACCGCCCTGATCAAGGTAAAATTTGTAATTTGATGGTACGGTAGTATGGTGTACTGTATTATTTTTACAAGAGGATTTTTTTTAACATTTTTTATTTAGCAAAGCGAGCAGTGCACCGAGGAGATCCGGCGGAAAGTCCAGGAAGTGTGCGAGCGATTTGGTACGTGGTTTTCGATATTTGGGGATTTTTTAAAACGTTTCAAAAAGGCCGAAGGTCAAAATGTCGAAAATCTTCATGCCGTAATTTACAAATTGCCCGGAAAACCCCTAAATTCCATTCAAAAAATGTCGACATTCTGAAATTTCGGGATTTAGGAATTTCGACATGCAAAAATTTCGACGTTATGTGACGGCATTATGATTTTCGGCTGAAAGTCACCCAAATTTTAGACTTCCAAATCGACGGCCCCTTCGTGCAGCAGATCCAGGCGTTTTTGCAGACGCAGAACAACGAGTTGGACAAGTTGAAGGTACGCTCGAAATTTTATATTTGTCATTTTTTATTTTTTCCCTTCAGAAGTCGCTTTGCGATCAAAAGGGCCTCCTGGAGACGACCAAGGACCAGGCGGTCTCTAAGGCACAACAGGCCAAATTCGAGTTAAAGGTATGAGGTTTTAAA